>PPLB01001999.1:21613-40613 GCA_003706365.1 Citeromyces siamensis
TTTTTTTTTTTTTTTTTTTTCGATAAACTATATAGAGCCTTCACATAATGAATAAAATCCTGTGGGAGGCTAGCGTGGATCACAAAACCCCATTGCAGCAATGTTTGCCTTCAATTCAGCCCTCGGATCGCGCCTGGGGTCCGATATGCACACCGTAGACAGCTTTCAATGAATTTGCCTCTGCATTTTAGCCGTGTGGTTGGAGCAGTGGGAAATAGCTGCTCGCCTATTGCTCAATGTCACAGGATCTGAAGGGTGTTTAACTTCTTCCAGAGATATTGCGTGATCTCTAAGTCGGAGATGGCATGGTGTATCAACCGCTCGGAGTCAGCTTTGCAGAACGGGCACTGATTCTCTTGTCGTGGAGTCTGAGTATTGCCAGGTGGCTGAAGCGCATGAGTGCATCAGTCTCCTGGGGCCCGTGAAATACACCTTCCGCCAGAACAGATCCGCTTCGTCCCGAAAGGCTTCCATGCGACCGGAGACTTTGTCAATATTCTTGGAATAGTACGGCAGTACTTCGACCCGGAGAGTCTGTTCGGCCGCGTGGGTACCACTGTGATAAGTGCAAACCATGCCTCTAAGTACGCACGGAAACAGCATCTAAAATGAACCAAGGCATTATCGGGCAAGCACTCTGTGCCGAACCCATCATGGTAGAGCCTGACACTTTCTGGACTGGGGAGCCCCATACAGATCAAGAAGTCCAGCACAGTGTAACTTGTAGCGAGCTGCGAATTGACGCGTTCCACAAAGAGAACTATGTATCCCCACATGAAGAGGATACAGGCGGCGGTGTGTCCGATTGGAAGTCCCATAGACCCGGAGCGCCCGACGGCCCCATAGTTGTGCTTTATGTCGGGCTATCCGTAGCTCCTTAGCATTCTTAGGCCTTTGAGGAGTTTCGCTGGGAGCAAACGGGTGTAAGGCGTATTTTTGCCGCTGGATATCCTGCTCCAATCTCGTAACGTGGTCTTGGGACATCCGGTCCTGTGCGTCCCGGTAGTACAGCTTGGACAACACACGATCACTGTCGCCCGGACCGCAATTGGCAAGTTGAACAGGCCTGTTTGGGTCACTTTTATCTGATCCCTTGTTATATACCAGTTTGGCTATAAAGCATCAATTACGATTATTCTAGTTATGCAGGGAAAACTAACGAAGAATCAAGAACGGAGACCCGATAGCATTTTTCAAAGACAGCTCATATCAAGGCAAATAATCCTGTAGTACTTGTCAAGCTAGAACGAAAATTTGTTGTCATGGAATCCTGATCCTCTCGTCTACCTAAATCTAGCATGGATGGTGTGAGGATGACGTGAGAAGCACATTTGACCATATCCCGATAATGGCTCCAAAGGAAATATTAAGGTCACTCTCTTATCGCGTTCCCTTCGCTGCTAAGTACTGGGATTGTTATGGTTAATGATATAGCCATTTAAAAACAAACGGAAATGCTTAGCTCAAAGGAAATCTTGAGAAACGTCACTCACCTCGCAACCATAGTCCTAGATGTGTTGTAGCGGGAATAGCTATTGGAGATAATCCGGATCCCAGTATTGGGTGTTTCATGTAGTTATTCTGTTCTTGATCGATTACGATATCCCTTCTTTCATAAGAAAGCTGAGATCGCAGTATCTGCTTGAGCAAGAGGCTGATTTTGTAGAACGACAGTTCAAAAGTATAAATGAAGGACGCTAACAGTGATATGTAAAAATATAAAATGTCCAACGAACAACTCTGAGAGTCACCTGTAAATATGACCGGTAGTCGTCATATTGTAATTAATGGAAGACACTGCACTCCTTCAATGGTTATTGAATTATTTTCAGAAATTTTTGAAAAAGGTCAGCTGCTATCCGGTACTATGATACATATCGAAGGAAGAAAAGACTTTTGTATTCCGCTTTTGGTCCTCGTGATAATGCGTGCATGAAAATAGTCATTCACCACAAATCCTGGTGTGATTCGTGGATAAGAACGAGTCAAGCGACTAGCTTCGTAATACGTCATTGACCCGAGAAACTATTACGAACGATTTCGCCAATACCTAGAATGAGGAAAACAACGATTTACACAGCTCAAGCTCTTCGTAGTTCATCGCATCATCAAAATGTACAAGAGTAATCTGGATAACTTTCCAATAAAGTAAAGGCGAAGCATTACTGAAAAATTCATTCTTGTGGCAATTTAGAGGAAACCGATCACAACTTCTGAAAGAGATAATGTTGATATTATAAATACCTAGAAATTTACTACACCGATATGAGAGACACACTTAATCTAAACTACAACACAAGGAATTCACGAGAATTCCAAAAAAAAGAAAAAAAAAAAAAAAAAAAAAAAAAACGTAACCAGACTTGGGTTACCCGGTCTTTCTCGGATATATAAACATTTTTTTTTCTCTCTCGGTTCTCATCACTAAAAGGTATGTTTCCACCTGAAGAAGCATGCAATGATGAAACTGTGTCCAAACTAACTAGCGAAAGCAATGTTGTTGTTTATTCACCATCTTTCCTCTGATCTGCTTCTCGTTACTTCTCCTTTACTAATACACAGGGCGTATATAGTCGAATAAACCCTTTCCATAAACAACTTTTTGTAATTAACCTCTGCATCTAAGTGGTCAAGCTCAGTAGAATTTTTGTCCTTTTCAGTCCTACCAACCACTTTTCCATCCCCAGCATCCGTACACCCCATGTCGTACTACCAGCAAAACCCATACTTGAACTCTGGCAATTCAAACAGGGAGAATTTGCAATTCTACTCGAGCCCTGGGTTGGGCGCGTCACCTCAATTTGTTGGTGGGAACATGAACCCGGCGATGTCCGGGCCGGATTTAGGTGGATCACTAGGTGATCAACACCTTTCTACCGGGTTATTAGCGGCTTTTTCCGCTTCGGGATACGCTGGGGAACCGCCTCTACTTGAAGAGCTTGGAATAAATTTCCAACATATCAAGTTTAAAACGCTGGCAGTGCTCAACCCAAGAGGTCGCGTCACATCGGACATCATGACGGATTCAGATTTGGCAGGACCAATTTTATTTTGTCTCCTTTTCGGAACATTACTGCTGTTGTCTGGTAAAGCACATTTTGGTTACATTTACGGGGTTGCCCTTTTCGGTACTATCTCGCTGCATTATTTATTCAAACTAATGGCTACTCAAGGTGCTACAATTGATCTCGTGAGGACTGCTTCAGTAATCGGTTACTGTTTATTGCCTCTGGTTATTCTGAGTGTTTTTTCCGTATTCTTCAGCCTGGATAACCTTATGGGTTATATCGGTTCACTCATAGCTGTGTTGTGGTGCACTTATTCTGCTTCTGGGTTCTTCGTCGCGGTGCTCAAGTTGAACGATGTGCGCATCTTGATAGGGTATCCTCTCGCCATGTTTTACGCAGTCTTCGCCCTTATGGCTATATTTGTCGAGAAAAGTGCCTAGTGTAATGTCTAGTGTTCCGTCTATAAAAGTCCAAAATATTGAAAAGCTGAAGAAACATTGTCGTAATCCCGTCACGAATTTACTACAAATGGCGAGCCATCGAAAAAAGGCAAATCCGAAACTTGGCAAAGGAAAAGAGCAAATAAGCATCGTAACAAGAGAGCAGTTGACCAGCATGTAGCATGGTGGCAAACTTTTAAAAAATTAACACCGACTATACAGAGAGAAGCTGCGTTTTTTGTTGTGTTTTCCAGATCTACAAACCGATCCCCAAAAATAACCCATCGTTTGTATGCTTTTCCTACTTTTTTGGCCTCTTGAGCTTTCTGGTCGCGCACGACCACCATGAAACCGTTCTACGTAACTACACCCATCTTTTACGTAAATGCGGCTCCACATCTTGGCCATTTTTATTCCATGCTTTTATCCGACGTGAAAAGGCGGTGGGTGAAATTCTCTACGAACCAACCTACCTACTTCACAACGGGTACGGATGAGCACGGTTTGAAAGTCCAGATCGCTGCTGCTCGCGCGCAAAGGGATCCCAAGTCGTTTTGTGACGAATTGAGTGGCTCCTTCAAAAAATTGGCCACTTTGGGTAATATAGATTATGATAGATTTATAAGAACTACAGATCCAGATCACGTAGCTACGGTCCGTTCTTTCTGGAAAACCGTCCACGCCCGTAACCACATATACAAGGGACAACACTCCGGATGGTATTCCGTCTCGGACGAGACGTTCTATCCCACCAACAGGATCGAAAAGCGCGGCAAGATGATGGTTTCCGTAGAAACAGGAACAGAAGTCGTCCACCACGCGGAGGAAAATTATTTTTTCCGTCTTTCGCAGTTTAGAGAACCACTCATCAATCACTTGAAAACGAACCCTGACTTCATATACCCGAAAAAACATTATGACGATGTCCTGAAAGAACTGGAAAAAGAACCACTCCCTGATCTCAGTATATCACGTCCGTCCAGCAGGCTGAAATGGGGGATCGACGTCCCCAATGATGCAGACCAGAAAATCTACGTATGGTTCGACGCACTCCTAAACTACCTGTCAAGTGTAGGCGGTCCGTCCTCGCCATGGTGGCCCGGTACTCATCTCATAGGGAAGGACATCATAAGGTTCCACTGTATATACTGGCCGGCATTTTTAATGGCTGCCGGGTCTGCTTTGCCCAACCAGGTGATTGTTCACGGCCACTGGCTGATGGATGGTACGAAAATGTCCAAATCAAAGGGCAACGTTGTCGACCCATACGCTGTTTGTAACTACTACGGAGTCGACTCTCTCAGGTTCTTTCTGTTGGCCAACAGTCAGCTCAACCAGGACAATGACTTCACAGAACTCAAGCTCAATACGTGGCGCAATATCTTTATAGACAAGTGCTGTAACTTGATGTTGCGGTGCATATCCAAAAAGTTTAGCATTTCCAGGGCTCTCACCAAAGGGGAACTCTTCCAGGACGATAAGTTTTTGTCCACTTTCCATAATGACCAACTCATTCGAAAGTGCACAGCGCAGTGGTCCGACTTGAATAGTCTTTTCAGTATCGTTGACAAGGAAATGGAAAGCTTCACCACCCACAGGGCTCTGGGTCATATTTGCGAATTGATCTTCCGTGCAAATGAAATCATTTCAGAAGGTGAACCGTGGAAGTACACAAATGACCTCGATAAGCAGGATTACATCATTTTCCTGTGTCTGGAAACGGTAAGAGTATCAAGTATACTCTTTCAGCCTTTTATTCCGGAATATTCCTCGAAATTATTAGACATCCTTAATGTGGAGCCCCTCAAGAGGACCAAAGAGTACGCAAAAGTAGGAGCAGACGTATCGTATGGCGGTGTGGGTTTTAGTAAGGGATCGCAGGTGCCTTTTCAGAAGCTGCCATTAAGAGAAGGGGCGTATGCCTAAGACATCTGTAAAGAATCAAAAAGAGAATAGTCCAACGCTCGCCAATGAGAGATTGTCATGGCCAAGGAATCTCAGAAAAGACAACGATTTGATCTTGAATATGTCAAACCTCGCAATTTTGGCTATTGGATGTTTATGCCCAGTTGATCATTTCTTTTGAATAGTAGAACGAGTATAACCTCATCAGGTTAGTGGAGGGTTTGAATTTTCAACTTGAAAAATCAGGCGTTAGGTCCAGAAGCTTTCATTTCGAGGAGATTGACAGATGTTCCGCAATGAGCCAGTATATCAGTGCCGGATGTTTTATTGTGTAGTTTTGTCAATACGGATTTACCCATCAATTTTTCAGAATATCAAGAAAACCGCTGCAATGTGTACTGTTTTGACCAACGACCAACTTTGGAGCCGAATAGCACAGTGGCCAAAGCCACTTTAATTGCTTCAGGGAAAAAATATCCCTTTTCTGCTTTAGCTTGTGTTGACATCTTTTCTTCTTGAAACGGAGCTTCTTATCTGTTGGATTGAATGGAGAAGGTTCAACCTCAAAGACTCTCTTATTCCCGCTTTTCAGAATCATAATACTTGGTGTATTAGCAGGAAATCGGGTTCACCGAGTTGCGCAGGGTTTATTACTCTTACAGGAATAAACAGAGAATAATTCTATTAGATCATTTGAAAAAGATACAGACTTGTTTGGTGACCACTTAGAAGCTTGAGGGAGAATCAGTGCTGATTGAAGTTTCGTTCTCCAGACAAACGTGAGATGATCACCTGTTTTACCTTTCATTGTTTGACGTGTATTGTGTCGAGGAAACGTTAGAAAAAATGAACCTTGAACCAGCGGCCTGCAGTTTCGTCCACAAATTAGTTTTTGAAAGTGAAAAATCGATACAGGATCTAGAAGAGTACAAACCGGACATGCCAATTTATTAAAAATAAGAAAAATAACCAATACAAGAGAAAGCAACTTGTGATCGCAGCTACGATCTAGTAGATCTTGACCTATACAAGCAGGTCATTTCAGTCTCCTTTTTCCTTTCTGTCGATTTAAAATCCTTTGTTGTTTCACCTTTTGCAGAATACATTCATTTTTTCTTCCTGATGCATTATTCGAGAGGTTAGGCGCCATTTTCAGTCCGCTCGCTTGTTTCCATCTTTTTTTTCATTTGATCACAATGTGGTACTTGCAGCCCAGATGATCTTTTTGGACTAGGAGTTTGCGACAAAAAGTGTTTCCTCTTCTCTTTGTCTGCCGATTTCCTATAATTATCTACATGGAAAAAGAACAAACAAAATAGAAGCTTGCCGTTGTAGTTGCCTTCATATTAGAACTCCAAAGAGTCCTGCTGTTAGATGTCGGTGAATTGGATCAACCATGATGCGATACTAGGATACATGTCGAATGCAATGCAGGGCGAACGGACTAATGGTTCCAGTTACTCCGCTTTGGATCAAGAAAACCATTCCTCGTCATCGCACATAGAATAGTCGTCCTTCATGACTTTTATGCATTTCAATGAGCATCCCCCCAAACCCTGTGTATCCTCTTACAGGAGTAGTTTATATATAAAAGAGAGACAAAAGACTCCAATACCAGCTTTAGGTAGAAGTAATATATCATTCATCCGAAAGGCTACGAACGGTTTGGTGAATACCTGGAAAGAGGGAATTAGGAGTGGGAACGACACAGCTCATGGAACATTTTTTAAAGCATTTAATTTTTAACGAACCGCAGGGTTCATGCCATATACTTCAGACCACCACCATTTGCATTCAACCAAGTCTATATATAAACTGAGATATCTGGAATTTCGGGCCAAAAATACCCAGCAATCCTTAAAAGTGAGGTTTGAAGATTAATCGTGGATATATCAAGACGTGTTTCAACAGAAGTCAAGCAAAAGACAAGCATAAGCAGACTGTGTATTCCTTTATATGTAGAAGAGTATCGATATTCATATGGAAGCAGTCAACATAACACATATGAGAAGCCATTTCATTGTACTAGAGAATGCTGAAATATAGAAGTACGACCAAAAGCTGATTAAACTCGCGCTCCCAAGTGGTCATAGTCTCTGTCCGTTGACTACTGGACGAGAATGTCAAGCGAGGTTCAACACGAGAACCCAACACATTCACACTCCAAAGTATCCAAGTCAAGTAACACCACTTCACCGGATTGATCGAACCGAGGAAGAGTAATCAGCACAATCTCCACATTGTCTGAAAGTGTCACCCGCTTGTGCTCAAATTTAGGCTGGTTCCCGACGAAATAGACGTGCGGGGTCTCTTCTAGACAGAAAGGATCATTGTCGGTATAGGGATAACAGCAGAGGGTGTCTGGGGCCGTTGGTATAATATCCTGGGCGAAAATCGTTGTTTCGATCAATTTCATGCGACTTTCCTCGCGTTCCGCTTTAAGCTCTTCCTGGTGCGTCATGTGTGGGATGATGTACTTCCACATATCGTTGATATTCTGGCCCGAGGTGCCCAATATTCTCACCCCGTCGCACTCAAACCATGCTGGGTTGGTCTTTGCCTTGAAAAAATCTGTCTTGAGATAATGACGCGACTTTGGGAAAAAGGCACGGTGAAGCGGTTGTTGAGGAAGAGAAACCTCGCACGGATCGGACTCGCCTGCCATGATATCTACAGGTAGAGTGCAGAGGAGGTCGCTTAGCCATTCGTCCAAAGTGCTCGCTGCCTCTATATTAAAGTTGGCAAACGACTTTTTCTCATTGGGCGCTTTCTCCTCTTGTGAAATGCGTACAGAATCGCCAGCTATAATCAGACGTGCAATCTGACCAGCTTGAGATCGCGTCTCTGATTCGCCCATCTCTCCAGTAAGAAACTCTTTTAAAAGTTCCAGCCTCATTACATCATAGTTATCCCGGTCAATTCCGAGTCCCGATACAAGCGCTACCTTTTTGCAAGACGACATAGGTTTTCTCGCCATCTGAGGAGCAACCTCGGGGAAAACTACATCAACCACTTCAAAAACACCAGGCTGCACCTCCATACCCAGTACACCAATCACCATCCCGGTGACGAGAACCATGTCTGTAAGGATCTCACCGTCCAGAATGACACGCCCACTCTCATCTTCCAGCATTATCTGATCAGTATCTGGGTCGCTGTAGCTGAGTGGAGCCGGTGGAGGAGCCCCGTACATCGACTCGCTCACATCTAAAAGCACGTTGGGCTTATATTTCAATTGACTGAAAACCGTTCCAATGATGTAACACGGCTCATTCTGCTGGATATCGAGGATCTTGTTTTGTTGCTTTATTGCGAGACCGTTCACTGTCTTGTGGTCCCATCTTTTCAAAGCTTTTCCAAAGATTCTGGAACGCAGCGTGTCTAACCGGTGTGAATACAACTCGTTGTACTGCACTCCGTATTCTCTCTGCCTCTTTGGTAAAGTATACAGGTCCTGGTATTTATAATGTTCTGGAACATCGACAACGGTTCTTGAATGACTTGTGCGTTAGAGGACTGTGGACGGCGGACTTACGCATTCTGCGTCATGGTATTTTTGCGTGCAAAACGACAAATGTGGATGAGTTGAGCTCAGCACTTTGTTTTTCTCACGTGAACCAATCAGTGATCCTTGTTTCCAGGGAAAGAAGTGTAGCAACATATTTTCTGTCGAATACACAAAAATAGTTTCTATCTGCGCAAAGAATCACTCTTCCGTCAGCGGGGAAGAAAACACGTTCCACGCTTGATTGTGTGGAGTATCAGCGCCTTGAAGTAAATTGTACAAATCTCAAATACTAGGTAAACATTGCATTTCGCCGATTGAATAGAGTGGGAAAAAAAGGAAAGGCCAGGAAATTGGCTCAAATATACAGAGCATTGACATGCCCAGAAAAGTGATCTAGCAACATAAACTGGAATCAACGTCTGGTCAATTTTCCTTCTTCGTTTGAAAGAGTTTGTCATTGCCTGAAATTTTTTCAGAACACATGTACATATTAGACGGGAGGATTCGCATTATAGCTCCATCAGCGATAGAAAAACACATGCTTTTAAGATGATAGAACTGGGATTTCATTGAGAAGCAACGAATACTAGTCATGGGTATTCTGCACGATTACGCCCTCGTTTCCATTATAATCCCATCTGTTGAGAGTCCAGATTAAGGGAATGGACATTAACAGACGAAACGAGATCACATACCTCCGAGTCGGCCCAATCAGATGAGACTACAGATGAATGGATCGCAGAAATCCAAGTCGGGTAACCAATATTAAGACGTATCAAACTTTTATTTGACAGACTATGGTGGATGGACCACCTATTGTTCCATCCTTAGAAGCTGGAAATCCAGAATCGGATGTGTTGACCCATATAAAGTTGCTGTAGTAGACATTTAACAACGGTATTTTGACGTTGATCTATACAACGTTGCCTGGGTGAGGCAATTGACTAGTGTTGGTTTTATATTCCCAGTCGCGGGAAAAGATTCCACTTGCAGAAAAATGTCATTATAGTGCTTAAAGATGGAAATGTTCCAATGCTGAGAGGTGCTCAAACATGTCTGCGCAATCACATGGAGAAACTGAGAAGAGAATTAGACGAAACTCAAGAGTAAATGGGAAATTCTCGCATAGGTTTTCTGATAATCTTGCTTGTGTTTAGCATGATCAGGACATCATCAGCTATAGTGGAATCTTGGGAAACCAGCCTTTTATTTTACTCTGACAGCTTTCGGTCCGTACAAATCACAAACAGGGAATCCCAAACTCTATGCTTTGTTGGGTTATACGACACTCATTTAGCTGTCATGCACATTTGCAATAAAGCGACAAAATTTCTCCTAAGTTAAGGTTGTCCAGCAAGTCTTTGAGGTATTACGAACTCGTAGGAAGTTGCTAAATCGCGCTGGAGTAGAGAAGTGTCAGGCGATGACCATCTTGGTCATGAGAGATTTGTGATATTACTGAGAGAAAATTCTACTCAAGAGCTCGTTGAAAAGAGACGTAGCAAGACGGTGCCCCATATTCCTCAACCTAATCGGACCATCTACAACTCTGCATCCCACCTTTTTTGGGTAGGTTTTTCAACTAGACGGTTTAAAAGCGTTTGGAAATTCTGGATGTGTAATCATATGATTAGTCGTTTGCGAAACGAACGGAATACAGAACATTTGCTCAAAGACAAGAGCCTTTAAGGGCGTAGTCGCCGACAAGTTGATCCAGAACCGTCTTTTGGAGCTTGAGAGAGTTGATGGCGAGATGTTAGCAAACAAGGAAACGCTCACTCGGTCAGCGTCTCCCACCATAAACATGGAGTGGTCACCTACCAGAATAAATAGCATCAGGCAGTCTACCAACACGACAAATGCTCTCAGATTGATGCGCATATTTAAAAAGTCATAGGATACACCTGTTACCACTGTTTGTTGTTTTTTAAATGCCTTAACAAAAAATATTACAGTCCTCTTTATCTTACGCTGTGCCATAGTAGCGGCAAAGTTTACCTAGGGTTTCAGCTGATAATATGGTGCTTGGGTTTCTCCAGACTGCGAAAAGTTTTATTTCCAAAGCCCTGACACGTGGCACGATATTCAGATGTGATCAAAATGGTGGGCTCACTGGATCTCGTTGTGCCCTCGCCAGCTTTCTATCTTGAGTGGTTCAAGAGCGAGATTCCAAACCGAGTGTTGCCTTTTTAGTGGAATTCCTCGGCAGTTGTCGTGGATGTCAACCTTGTAAACCTTTAAAACTGAAATCCTGATGGAAGTGTTTTACCCTCAGTGTCCATGTCATTGTACTGGTGTCGGATAATATTCACACAGAACCGCGAGTCCGTCGTCCAAGCCGCACGACAATCGCAACATTTTCGAAAAGCTCACATTACTTGGATGACTGCGCTCATGACAATGGGTTACAAAACCTACTTCGAACCAAAAATCTTTCCGGTCGACACGAGTATTTGAAGTCGCGCACCGCAGGATCCCGAAGAGTGGACGGAGCCAGTGTACGTGAGTAGAAAAGTCCGCGAACGGATGCCGTCTCTGTTTCTTATGATAGACGGCACTTTCCTCGTATTCAAATCATGGCAAGATATACTGACACTTGTTCAACCGCCGCTGCTATGTCTTATGATCCGTTTTGTCAACGAGTACAAAACACGGGACGGGAGCCCGCGCCACTGGAGGATTTGGCATGACTATCTCGATGTTTCTGTAGTACTATAATTCCAGGGCTCTTGTAATGTATATCAAAATCAATAGTTCACCCAGTACGCAGGTGTACCGGAATCGTGACGTAACCAAGCTCGCGCAGGACGTAATACCGGGGAATCTCATGGGAGTGGCGCTCACACGGCAACCACTCGACATGCTACAGACCAGGACTTGATCGGACTCTTTTGCTCTCCGTTGAACCCCAAACATTTTTGGCAGAACAGGAGCAACTGAAATCCTCTTAATCTCGGGTTTGGGGACCTCAGAGCTAGACTCTTCATCATCCCGTAGGATACACAGGGTAAGGATACCGTGGACGAGAACCTCGAACTCAACCATTACGCTGGCGGCTCACGCCATCAACTACCAACTTTGAGAATGAGAAAACGATCAGAAGTGAATTCAAGGACGACATTATCCTCATTCTCGCGCACAGACTTAATACTAACATGGTTTTCTCGTTTTGGACAAGAGAAGAATCGCAGGGTTTGATACGCCTGGAAATTTTTTCACAAACGAAAAACCGCTCTACCTGTGCGCCCATGGTGGCATGGTTTAGAGTGTTTCTCAATTGATGATTAAACTAGCATTCCAATAACACTGCATGGCCCGTAAAGGTTGATGAGACTACGACACGATCAGATATGAATCGAGTACCCAATCTGTCGCTGTTTCGATGTAAGGAGAACAAGGACTCAGGAGAAATCTTAACAAGGGACGAAGAACGCTTTCTTCCAAAAATAGATAAATAGATAAATACATTCTCATCCACAAAAAGATGGACAGAAAATCAAGGAAACATGTGGTCAACCGCTTTGTAGTTGATCTTTCGGCTAAAGGACTTTTTCTGAAAGAAGGATTTTGTGTTTTCCGCGGCCGTTGATCCCTCACCGATAGATTCAACAACGTCTGCAAGTCCAAGTTTGGAGGAAGAAGTACCATCTGCAAATTCGGAAAACTCTTGTTTTTTCTGCGTCTTTCTCCTCCTCTTGACCTGGTTGTGGCCAGCCAAAGCATCAGCCTTCTCCTTGAGGCGCTTCTTTTCCATCTCAATAAGATACTCTTGGTTGAGACCTGTCCAGATACGTTCCTTCATCCTGCTCTCTTCTTCGTTCAGCAGAAAGAGGTCCAAATCATCGTCAGAAATGTCGTCGAAATTCTCTGGATCTGAGGATACTTTCTGGAGAATATCAGCAGAAGTGGGCAGCAGCGATAAATTTCTCGGTTTGTTCAGCTCAACAGCCCTGGTTCCATCATCTACTTCATTCTCCTCGACGTTTCTGTTACCAGCTTGACTAGCCTCACCGCTGGCCTTTTTCTTGAGCATCAGTTCCTTATTCTTTTGGACCCTCTGAAGCTCCTGGGTGATCTCGTTTTCGCTCAAGTTGCAGTCACTGAGGAACATCCTCAAAATAGGATCTTTCTTCATCGCACGATCGCCGGTCTCGTTAGTGTCAAAGTTCTCGAGCTGACGCTCCATCAGTTTCTCCTGCTTTCTGTTCTTGTTGAACGAGGGCGGCAGAGAAGGTTCGATGTCGGACCTCTCTCGAAATTCCTTCACCGTTATTTTACCCGCATTTGTCGATTTGAACTCATTGAGTCTCCTCTGGATGGTTTCTTCCCCAACGTGGGCTACGGCAACAATCTCGGTGTGAGACCTGTGGAAATTGTTCATCCTCGCGGCAAGTAACAGACACGCACCAGCGATACCAGCAGGCCGCCTTCCCTCGTGTATCCAATCAGCAGACATTCTATGCGCAAGCTTAACAGCGTCTTTTATCACTTTCAATTTGAGAGGTTCAAAATCTAGCTTCTCGGCAAAATGCTGAATGAACAGAGATGGATCAGCCAACGGCAGCGATGTAATATGCAGCGCCTTCACCATCTTCAGAAAAGTAGCACCGACAGAGTAAACGGAAATTTGAAGCCGTGCACTAAAGTCGATCAGCATATGATGGGTCTTCTCCTTACGACACGCAATGTAAAGACACGCCGCCACAACGTTCTGTGACCTTCTCCCCTGTACAAAATTGTTTGTAAGGGCGAGTTGGAACCATTGGTATGCAGCATCGCTGATGTACTCAGGGATATTGAGCGCCAGCGCAACGTTCCTAATCCTCCTCTTGCCATTCGCCAAAGTTTGCTCCCTTGAACTGCAAGTACCTCGGTTATTTACAAAAGAAGCACGTGCCTGATCCTGTCCGATAAACGAACCCTGAACGGTAGCTGCTCCAGCAGAGTTTTCTCCGAAAGTGACTTCACTCACAATCGGGTTTTCCTCCTGGACCATACCACATGCGGTACACACCAAGCCACTTGCTGGTGGTAACTCTTTCTCGACACTGGTACTTTTGCATGCCTTGTTTTTACATCTGCGCGGTTGTGACATATTTTTTGGCGTTTTTTTTTCCTACTGTGGCAGAGTATGTGCAACCACCCATGCATCCGCCCAAGTCGACAGTTCGAGTCTCGCCAATATGGATCAACCACTTTTAGTGGTGCCAAATCGAACCAGCGAGCCTAGAGATATGCTCATGGCTGAGAGAACGGTACTTGCCTGGTTTAGATTCAGCACCACTCTCATCCTCGCTTCAGTCTCTGTTCTGCTCAAGTTCCATTTCGACTCTTCTAGCGAGGTTGGTAGAGATTTTACTCACACGCCGGCTTACGCTGTTACAGTTGGCATTTTGTTCTCTGTTCTTTCTGTGGCTGGGATTGTCGTCCCATTGTCAGACTACTTTACCACTGTCAAGACATTTTCTGAGCTGAAAACGCGCCTCAAGGCAAAGCCAATCGCGGTACTGGTTTTGCTCATTACGGTGGTTTTGGTTGGCGTATGCCTAACTCTTGTTGTTTAAAAGAAAAAAATCCTCGTGGTTGGTAAAGGTACTAATCACAAACTGACCCAGATATCTGTTCTAACACAACTTTCTAGGATGCGTGGTTCACAATTATCAATACTTAAGCTAATCTCCGTTGCGCGGACGTACCATGTTCTAACACTTTAGAGAGGACAAACTGGCCGAAAAACGTCAAGCATAATTCGTCCTAGAAAGTATTCTTTTAATCGTATAAACTTTTGGATCTCTTATCAAAACCCGTACACCGCCTCTTACCATTTTTTTTTTTTTTTTTTTTTTTTCCTAAGCATGTCCTACACACATCTCCAGCCCCATGAGCACCAACATCCCGTCGCCACGGTGCTATGTTGTAACTGTGGTGTCCCCATGGATGGATCTACTGGTTTGGTCATGTGCTATGACTGTATAAAGCTGCAGGTTGACATTACCGCGGGGATTCCTAGAGAGGCCAACGTCTCTTTTTGCAGAAATTGTGAACGTTTTCTTCAACCACCAGGACAATGGGTCAGATGCCAGCTGGAATCCAGAGAGCTGTTGGCTTTATGTTTAAAAAGACTCAAAGGTCTCAACAAGGTGCGACTGGTGGATGCGTCATTTATCTGGACTGAACCTCACTCTAGAAGAATTAGAATCAAACTGACTGTACAGGGAGAAGCTATGGCCAACACCATTATTCAGCAGAGTTTTGAAGTTGAATACGTTGTCGTTGCGATGCAGTGCGCAGACTGTGCCAGATCTTATACCGTCAACACATGGAGAGCTACAGTTCAGATCAGACAGAAAGTGCCTCATAAGAGGACCTTTTTATATCTCGAGCAGCTTATCTTGAAACATAATGCTCACCTTGACACTATCAGCATTCAAGAGACCAAGGATGGTCTTGATTTTTTCTATTCTCAGAGGAACCATGCTTTGAAAATGGTGGATTTCTTGAGTGCAGTCGTCCCCATCAAACACAAGAGGTCAGAACAACTGGTTTCTCAGGATATTCATTCGGGAAGTTCTCAATACAAATTCACCTACTCTGTGGAACTCGTGCCGATTTGTAAAGACGATCTGGTAATTTTGCCCAAGAAACTAGCGCAATCGATGGGGAACATCTCTCAGTTTGTTTTGTGTTCAAAGATCAGCAATACGGTACAGTTTATCGATCCAAACACTTTGCAAATCGCCGACATGTCGACAGTATCTTACTGGAGAGCACCTTTCCCATCTCTTGCCACGCCTGCTCAGCTGATCGAGTTTATCGTATTGGATGTCGAGCCCACGGGGCAGACACGGGGCAAGCATGTTCTTGCCGATATAACGGTAGCCAGATCTGCGGACTTAGGTGTCAACGACCAAGAATACTACATCAGAACCCATCTGGGTGGAATTTTGCACCCTGGAGACTCCGTCATGGGTTACTACACGGCGCATGCCAATTTTAACAGCGACCTTTGGGATTCGCTCGATACGAACAACCTTCCAGAGGTGGTTCTAGTCAAGAAATTCTACCCAAGAAAGAGCAGCAAAGCCAAGACCAGACGGTGGAGACTCAAGAGAATGGCGAAAGAACACAACGAGATGGAGGCCAACCCTGAATCTCGTGCAGCCAAACAGGACGCAGAACGCGCAGAAAGAGATTACGAACTCTTCCTGCAAGAGCTGGAAGAAGATGCAGAGCTTAGAGGAGCTGTCAACATTTACAAGAGGCAAGGACAAGATGAAAACGAGATGGATGATGATGATGATGACGAGGGTCCTCAGATCAACGTTGATGAACTTTTGGATGAGCTCGACGACTTGGCTTTGGAGGATCATGAAATGGAAGGTTGATTGGCTTCAGCATTAATGTACATTGTTGATTGTAGCGTCGTATATCGGAGTCTATCCAATGTAAGGTTTATTCGTTCACTAATGTGGGTGCAACCTGAAGGCGAGCTCTATATAGATGATCCCAAAATTCGCCACTGTGATAGATTGAATATGATTTTCATACCTACTTCAGCGTAAAGTACTTTAAAAAGTGATTTCAATGCTGTTTATTTTCCGCCGCGAAATGTCACCACGGCGCAAAAATGCATTATCGCGCAGGAAACTACATTCACGATACCAACAACCATGACCGACCAAATCTCGTATGCCGCACCCAATTCGTTTGTCGATTCATCTTTCTTTACAAAGCTATCCTCGCTCAAACTTGATACCTATAAGCTGGACAAGTCTGCTAAGGAACTTTGGGCTTCTGTAGGATTTCGGCCAGTGCTCAAGAACCAGAACCCACATTTGTCCCTAGTTGGAGAATCCCTCGAAGGGGAACAAGAAGTGAGATCGACGCTGCCGAAAAATTCGTGCTTTATAGTGAAAGGACAGGTTCATAATACCAATACCATTGAAGAGTTCAAACAGGTGAACAAGGCTCAGTTTATACAAGAGGCAGGACAAGAGGTAAGTATAACGCGTTTCATTTCTAACATTAGATATTTAACTGCATTAAGCACAAATCTTTTCTTGACGATGTATCTCTATTGAGTTCGTTCAGACTGCTTTCCTTCTGCGACCTGAAAAAGTACAAGTTCTTCTACTGGTTCTCCTTCCCTGTACTTGATTCCTCGTGGGAGGGTGGTATCGCAGAAGAGGAAAAAATTCCCAAAGAACAAGTCTCGGATTATTTGAACCTAGGCGGTGGTCACCAGGCGTTTGTCATTGAGAATGGGCAGTTTTTTCCGCTCAAGTTGAGTGAGTCGCTCCACATTGGAGTTGTCGATACAGCAACCACAGAAACCACGCCTTCAGCAAGCTTGAAAAATCTTCTTTTTGCTCTTTCTTTCCACAAGGTGAAGCACGTTGTCGTAAGCGTTTTCAGGCTGGCCCAGGGACGCAGCTTCAGAATGAGTTTAACCTGTAAAGATCCACCAAACCAAATGCCAAAAATATCCGGGTGGGAAAGAACATCTACGGGAAAACTGGGACCCAAGGTGGCTGACCTTGGCGCGCTGATCGATCCGATTCAACTAGCAGACCAGTCTGTGGATTTAAACCTCAAACTGATGAAATGGCGTGTGGCACCAGAACTCGATCTCAACGCTGTCAGCTCTTCCAAATGTCTCGTTCTTGGGGCTGGTACCCTCGGGAGTTACGTGACAAGGGCTTTGATGGGCTGGGGAGTCAGACATATTTCCTTTGTCGATAGCTCGTATGTTTCCTACTCCAACCCGGTGAGACAGCCGCTTTACAAGTTCCAGGATTGCGTGGATACCCCAAAATGGAAAGCAGAAGCAGCAGCGCACTCCGTAAAAGAGATTTTCCCACTGGTTGAGTCACATGGGTACGTCTTGGAGATCCCGACGGCGGGACACCCAGTGACGGATGAGCCTCGCCAGAAAAGAGATTTCGAGAAACTAGTTTCTCTAATCGAGGAACACGACGTTATCTTTCTACTGCTAGACAGCAGGGAGACGAGGTGGCTTCCGGCAGTTATCAGCTGTGCCAAATCCAAAGTGGTCATCAACGCTGCGCTGGGATTCGATTCATACCTCGTGATGCGCCACGGTCATTATTCAACTGACCAAGACAGACTGGGGTGTTATTTCTGCAATGATGTATTTGCCCCATCGGACTCTACCACGGACCAAACCCTCGATCAACAATGCACTGTAACGCGGCCAGGAGTCGCGCTCATGGCTTCCTCGCTAGCCGTGGAACTCATGGTGAGTGTGCTACAGCACCCGCTAAAGGACAGGGCTCCTGTTACTGCGAAATCTGGTGTGCTCGGTGAGATACCACACCAGATCCGTGGATTTTTGCGTGACTTTAGCACGGTCAAACTCAACACCCCCAACTACAAGTACTGCTCATGTTGTTCTGCCTCGGTGGTTGAGGCTTTCACAACAGAGGGTTGGGAGTTTGTGAAAAAGGCTGTCAAGGACTCCAGGTATATTGAGGACCTCACTGGACTGACAAAGGTGCAACAGGAGGCGGAGGATGCAGTGAGAAGGATGGATTTGTCTGATGATGAGTGGTGATATTCAATTTGTAGCTCAGTCCAACTATCATGACGTGTAAATGAAGTAGGTATAATTCAAGCAAAACACTTTTTTGAGCATAAACAGTGATAGATTAGTCCGTTAACTACTATAGGTCGAACCATATTCTCTTCCGGCATTTATTCAAATGAATCGCCATAACTATTCTATTACGTTCTACTACCTGGTTGTCCGAAAGCGTGAAAATAGATTTTAGTGGCAAGATGAATAATAGCTCTATGCATTACCGTTGGTTGTCAGTTTTTTGTTCTTTTAAATTATGAAGTAGAAACTCGTCATCGAACGCATCCCTTTAGAGTCATAGTTGTTCCTATCTACGAGGCTTCAGGGTTAAGGCTTTTATTATTAACTGAAAGCAATCTCTCGACACGAAGCTACTTTTTTTAAGACAGTAGACGCGACCTGACTCTTCATTAAAATATACTAGTATCTGCTGATCGCTCATCAGATCATCGATCAATTGTTTGGACATGCACGAGTTCGCGCTGTAATCTGAGTGATTTGATCTGGCTTACTGATAAATCATGTTCATTTGACTGCATTA
>PPLB01002004.1:1481-14999 GCA_003706365.1 Citeromyces siamensis
AAAAAAGCACTCTTATGCCATGCGTAACTTAATTATGCAAGGCACTTATTGCATCAACTAATTCTCTGGCGATATCCGCCTCTTTTTGTGAATCAAAATTTTGTGGTTTGGAAGATGAACCGCTGTCAGTCTGCTCGGGGGAAACATGCGTTTCTGTTCTTGATATAAAAGCAGGTTGTCTATTGTAGCGCACGGTTAGTCTGCGACCTTCGAATTCTTTACCGTCAAACAGTTCGATTGCCCTAGCAGAGTCTTCTTTGCTTTTAGTTGTCGCGATAGCATAGCCTTTGCTCTGACCAGCGTAATTTGTTTGAAGATCTACCCGTACACTGGGCATTTTACTGTTGAAGAAGTTAATGAGATCAAAGCGAGAGGAGAAGAATGGAATGTTGCCTACGAATAGACTTTTTCGGTCTGTATGCTCCGTTGACGAAAACCTCTTTCGCGGGCTGACAGATTCATCATCAGACTTTTCGTCCAGTATCGGTGAGTATTTTTTATGATAAGGAGTTTGCAGTTTCTGGGACCTATTTGAACGACCTGCCTCAACGGGTCTCGCCACGATTGAAGGGTTGTAGTAGGGCCCGACCATCGGATAGCCCGCATAGGCCAAATGTGGGGTTAAACCAAGTGGAGGCAGAGGTGGTAGCAGGGGAACGCGCTGGATAACCAAGGGGGAACCATTAATAGTCGTATTACTGAGCTCTGAAACTACCGATGCGGCTTCTCTCTGGCCTCGTATAACTAAAGCCCACGTTTTTAATGAGTCTTCATCATCATTTTCCACTATAGTCGTAGGATGCAAAGCCAAAAGACATCCTTTATGCAAATGGCACCGGCCGAGCGCGGAGAGTACCTCATACTCAACTTTCGACTGATGGCGGTCAGGAATATTGTGTAAGTGGAAGGCGAACACCTCCCAAGATGTTGACATCGCCTTGGTGATCTACGAAAACAATAGAATGCATTATGGCTGCAGATAAGCACGCGTTACCCTCTGCAGCATGTGATTAAAACGCCTCAATAATCACGACAACCCGTCATGGCTTTCATTTGGTTGCCAGAACTTTTATAGCATGGACTCCTGCAAAGATACTATAATAATCATTCTACTATCATGAAGTTCATTGATTGTTTGTATCTTTGGTATGGACCCAACAAGAAACAGATTATTGTTTCAGACTCTGAAACGAGAGTAAAAAGACAACTTAGATTTCAAATTATCAAATGATGAATCCAAGAAAAACTTCGGACACCAAGGAAGAAAAGGATCTAAACTGGGCTTTTCTGATTTATAGGGGATAATGCAATTCTTCCTATTAATTTTTCTTGAGCCAAAGCTTTCGACAACATCTACAATCAGGCCACTTTATATGGGTTATCTGGAGTTGCTTAAGTTACATTAACGCAATAGTTCTGATGATATTCTACGAGTTTTAACCGACAAGCTGCTCTCTATGACCAAAGAACCGAAAAAAATAACATCAAGAAAACGAGTAAAGGACGCGTTCGAATCTCAAGTTTGTTCATTATCCTATTCAGAAGTTCCGGATTAATGGACAAAGTCAGAACATCCACTATCAACGGAACATCACTTTGGATACCACACTAAATGACCAGAATAGCCTAGATAGGAGCATGTAGTCTGGTTTTTTCCCTTTGTTCTGGATATCCTGAGACATTAACGCAATGTTCAAGATAGTTAGTTGTATTGCATGCAGTACGATGCATCTGACACAGTACAGATCATTTTCTCTTAAAGTACACACATAGTCTATACGCTATTTATTGTATCAATGTTTCCACTTCTTTTTTGAACGGAATCTCTTCTTAAATTGTCCCCTCTCTTTTTCTGGTGGAGCAAGCCCCAGTTCACGAGCAAGAGCAGAATGTAGCTGTAAACCAAATTTCTCCACTCTCCTCACTTCCTTTTCGGTATCTTTCACACTTTGCTCGTCTCCAAACTTTTTTGCGCGAGCAATTTTTTTCGCCAACACTTCCAATGCCATCGTCTTGATTTCATCTTGGCTCAACTCCTTTTTCGGTGCCTCTAAAGATTCATTATCTGGCACTACCTCTTCGGTTCTATTTTCGCTCACAACCTCGGTCGTTTCTTTAGCTTCCTTCGCAGGCTCCTCTGGAGGTTCCTCGGTGGGTACCGTATTGTTAGAAGGGATTTCGGACCCTTGCAAGCGCTCTACAAGATCTGATTTAACTCCAACCGTTGAGAGCCCCTTCTCTTTCAACAAGTCTTTCAATTGTGCAACAGTCTTGGATGAAAAGTCAGACATCAAGAACAACACTTTTGGTTAGTACACACACGATCTCTGTTTTTCCTTACAATGACCGAAGCTTTAAGTCCCCATGCAGTGATCTACTGTGACGTGTGCACCTTGCCACCAGAGTATTGTGAGTTCGGCAAGAATTTCCGTAAGTGCAAACAATGGCTGCAGGAGACACATGCAGATCTCTTTGATAAACTGTACTCGGTTGATGCGTTGGCCGCTGCCACCTCGTCTTTGTCTCTTGAAAAGGAAGAGAAAATCTCGCAGGATTTGTTGAAAAAGCAAGAGAAAGAAGAGAGAAAGCAGGAACGCGAATTGCAAAAGAAATTGGCTTCCAAAGTATTAGTGAAGAGAATCGAGCGTACAAAGAGAAAACATGTGATAGCTATAGCAGGGCTCGAAATCTTTGACGTCGACATGAAGAAACTTGCCAAAACATTTGCCTCTAAGTTTGCCACTGGTGCAAGTGTTACGAAAAATGCCGAAAAGAAGGATGAAATCGTTATACAGGGAGATGTTGGCGACGAAGTGGAAGAGTATATCTCTCACTTGCTAGAGGAGAAAGGGTTGACGGAGGTCAAAGTGGAACAAGTTGACGAAAAACAGAAAAAGAAAAAATGAGAATGAATGTTGAGCTCTTACACTTTTGAATCTGTTGATGTTTGGTGAAATTTGAAGTAAACAATAGAAGGGATTTTGGTCTTCAAAAAAGGTGATGCGTAATCAAAGACATATTTAAGATAAACAATTATTGTTTGGCATAGACTGAGTCCTGATGATTAGAAATTTGGCTGTTCCCAACGGTAGTCCTATGAATGGTTTATTTCTAGAGAAGACTCTCTATTTTATGGATGTTTCTGCCTAGTTCTTCTTGTCTCTCTAAGTGGAAACTTCTGGAAAAACATGAAACATGGATCTGAACTACAGTTTTGTAGTTTTGACACCGAGATAGATACTGAGTTGGCGGGTGATCTCGCGAGAAATCTGTCGGGGTTGCTATAAATTATGAAACATTCAGAGACTCGATTACTGACATCTGCTGGGAGAACCAAATGACAGGAGCATGTTGCACAGATGTGAAAGTAAACCAACTCGGTATTTTCCTTTGGTCAAAGCCACAAATCACAAGGAGAATCGCTTTAGTACAGGATAGCGCATATACAACTTCCTCTTGATTACCTGTGTATTGTAACAAACTCTCGTGCCTCTCAACAGAACATAGATACTCTCTAGTTATGTTATGTTAGCCAGTGTCAGGGTAACCCCTTACGGCTAGAGGAAAAAAACACCCCAACATGACTCGAACGCGATGCAGCGCTGTCTCATCATCTCTTCGTTCCTTCTACGATGTGGCTTTTTCCTCTTTGGACTCTATCAGGATGCCCATATGGAGTTGAAGTACACAGATATAGACTATCTAGTGTTCTCTGATGCTGCGTCATTTGTGCATGCTGGTTCTTCTCCTTATTTGAGGGAGACGTATCGTTATACGCCGATTCTTGCTTGGCTTTTGGTACCGAATAGTTGGAGTCCATTATTCTATTCATGGGGGAAACTTTTGTTTATCATCTGTGATCTGGTAACAGGAGTCCTGATTCTGAAAACGCTCATGGTCATGGGCACTTCACCTAAGCGCGCATCGTCCCTTTCCTCTCTATGGTTACTCAACCCAATGGTGATTACCATTAGCACAAGAGGGAGCTCTGAAAGTATTTTGACTGCGATCGTTATGGGCTTCGTTTACACGCTTGTGAAGGGAAAATTTTTGGTCAGCGGCATGCTTCTTGGATTCGCAGTGCACTTCAAAATCTATCCATTCATATACTTTTCCTCCGCCTTGCTGTATATCAACGGTACGCCAATCACATGCATACCATTCATTACAAAGCAGAGGGTGGAGTTTATTTTTTGCTGTGCATTTTCGTTCTTAATCCTGACATTAGCGATGTACAAGGTATATGGTCAGCAGTTCCTTGAGCACACCTATTTCTATCACTTGATAAGAACAGATCATCGGCACAACTTTTCCATCTACAACTTAGCGTTGTATCTGGATCCAGAATGTTTACTCAAGTCGATGGCATTTCTTCCGCAAATTGCGCTTTCTGTGTTCCTTATCCCGTTGAAACTTTCCAATATCGATATTCTGGGCACTTTTTTTTTGCAAACGTTTATTTTCGTCGTGTTCAATAAGGTGATGACTTCACAATACTTCATCTGGTTCTTGTGCCTCCTTCCCTTGTACTTGAGAGATACGAGAGTCAATGCAATACAAGGGATATGTTGTGTCGGTTTATGGGCTTTAGCTCAAGCCGCATGGCTATTCTATGCGTACAAGCTAGAGTTCAGAGGCGAGAACTCTTTTCTCCAGTTATTCTGGTGCAGCACAGCCTTTTTTATTGTTAACATATATTTAGCGGGTATCTTTATTTCAGATATTGTATCACATAGAGGAAAACAGAAAAGAGAATAAAGATTATATACTAAGGAATACTACCAAGATGACGTTTTTGCATGGAGAATGTTCTATGTGTGTATTCGGGTTTACTGATTCTTGTTGTAGGGATCGAATCTCTTTACTGTCCATTCCCATAGATAGATGATAACGGTCTACACTGATCTAAGAACTTCTCGTAGTGGGCTCAAAAAAAAAAAAAAAAAGGACACGTTATAAATTCTCTTGAAGGATTTTGTTACATCAAGAAAACAGAGTACTTATAGCTCAGAATCACGCTTTCCTGAAGGACAAACTATTAGAATTGAAAGAAGCAGTCATAAATGAATACAATACTGTAGTTAGATCAATCCTTCATGTATACTGTACCACATACACTCACTCACCTCGCAAAAAAAAAAAAAAATTGCCTGAAAATTTAGCTGAGGTCAGATAGATCGAGATCTACTCGTGTGACTTCCAAAATTGGCAATGTCAAATATTCCAATAGCACACGTTAACATATCCTGAATTTCCGTGATTGAATATCAACAATATTGAAATGAATTCAGAGAATCGATTGCTATTTTAAAAACAGCATACTAGCGTCGTACTTTAAAGTCGATCAACGTCGACAATGACGCCATCTGCGTATTTATATAAAAACTTTTCCAAATTATCAGTGGCCAGCAATAAGCTGTAGAACTTATACTTTTCGTCAGCGATCAAATTTACCAATCCAAGAGCAGCCTGAGAAAACGATGATATCTTGGAATCGACAAGTACATCGAAGAGTGCATTAAATAGATAGGTCACATAAACGGACCTGAGCTGATTGAAAACGGCCTTCTCGCCAACGTCGACAAGAAATGATTTCAGAGTGTGTGTGGTAGCTGTAACCAATGCATCTAAGTAAGATGCCGTGTCCTCCTTCTCTCGTAGCAGCTGAAGCGACCTTATAAGGCCACGATAATGATCGAACTCCGCTAACAAACTACTCGGAATCTTCATATACTCGATTTTCAAGCTGTAATCGTTGTACAATCTTGTAAGATCGTAGGAAGCTGAAAGTTTCAAGACGGATTCTATTTTTCCACACAAAAGAAATCTCCTCAACAGAATGATCAGACACTCTACAGCTTCGTTGACCATATTACTCTCAATGTACCATCCGAGTACGTTTATGAGTTGATGATCAGATTGCGAAACATGGCCTTCGTCGGTTAAAACGATATAGCCTGTTGACTGCTTGTAGGACGGGGAAGTTTCCTCGAAAGACTGACGGACTAATTGCTTCAGTATCTGCTCCAAAGGTAGTGCCAAATCTCTCATGATGGCAATTTGTTGTCTTCTATCACTGATACCATGGAGAAACTCACAGTACTGTGAGATAAATAGTCGTTGATCTGGAATAAATGAAAGGTAGACAGGAACCAGTTGTTGCAAACTAAGTTCAGCTAATCGTGCGCTGTAACGCTCAACGAGGGAAGTGAAATTGGCGTCGGACACCGCAGAATTGTCCAAAAGTTTCATAAATAGAGCCAAATGAGTAAGCAAACGTAGCAAGTCGATCGAGAACTCTTTTCCTTGTATGAATGGGACAGACTCCTTTATCACGTCACCCATCGAATTAGTAATCGCAGATTCAAGAAAGAGATGCAATGGATCTTTGTGTACATCCTTGGAAGTGATAGCGTATGGAAATACTTCTCTCAATGTGTTGAATCTTTTCACAGGAGCCTTCATGGATAAAATTCCTGCTCCCACCGGCTGACCGATTGTTTCCTTTTCTGAAATCAGATCCTCTTCCATTTCACTTTGATACATGTTGTTGAGACATACCAGCAATCTGGACTCCCAGGTGTCTGCAACACATAAGCAGGAATCCACGTCTCCGCACATGTATCCATAGATTGCCCGCTCATACTTATTGAGAGAGAGATTTTGGCTCATTTGAAAAACAGCTCTCCGCCACAGAAATCGATTCTCATAATGGGTCATCCCAGATACAGCAATTCCGAGACGCCAACTACTATTGTGTTCGCACAAGCCGATGGCTTCTTCGATCTGATTCTCCAGTAGCAAGCGGAATACCTTTCTAAAAAAATCAGATTTCGAATCCAGAGTTTCAAAGGGTTCAACGTCGAGGTGGAAATTCCTAACGACCCACGAGATGACAACCCATTTCTCTTGGAGGCTTTTGCTTCTAGAAAATATGTAGTCCCGAAGTTCCAGTTCGGAAAAATCTCCATTAAGCGTTGTGCACTTTTGTTCCGATAGACGAAATTTTGTCAATTCTGATAGCAAATCCCAGAATTTGATCTCTAGTACCCAATTCTGAATGGTAGCTTCACTCCTCACTCCTGCAACTACCAGAGAAGACATAATCTTTTTGAACTCATCTAAGAGATAAAACGGCTCTATAAAATCGCCCTCTCCTTTGGCCAGAGTAATAATCTCGCCAAATTTTTTCACGGCAGTCATTTTGTTTATATATATATATAGTCGCGTGGTACCCTCATATGGAGACTTAGAATCACATGCAGCCTTTGAAGTTGTAGCAAGGTTTAATGAGCAGCCTCTACCGAATTGTAACACAAAATTCCTTGATGTAAATCTAAGCGGACACGATTGGGGACCCAGCGTCAGAAAGACTATCGATTACTGACCACAGGCTACAATGCACGGTTTTTCGATTAGCATCAAGGCTAGTGAGCTTCAAAGCTGTAAAATTGGGATCAAAATTGAATAACATAAACAAAATATCTAATCCGATTGAGGGCCGTTCATGACCCAAAGACGTGAACGGTTTGACGCAGCTGGCACTTCTCGCGCTTCACCTACCTGATAACAGAGCAGTATGGATTTTTTACCGCCTTCATGAATTATCTCAGAGTAGAAACTGGCCTCTGCTTTGGACTCTGTGGATTTTTTTAACGATAAACAGCGCTTCATTGTCTTTCACATGTTTTACTTCCGCTGAGGGTTTTTGAATGCCTTAACCTAACTCCAAATTCACTCAAAAGAATATGAGGTCAATTTTGTTTTCACAATTATGCGCGCTTGTAAGCGTCCGAACATATTGGAACTTATCTTCCCCAGTTGAAGAACGTTCAGAAGCCCGAGATCAGTTTGAAGCTCTCGTACAAAAGTATTAGAAGAAACAATTTAACGATAGTTAAAATATCCTGTTTAGATTGACGCTCTATATATGTTCGGTCGCTTGGCCAATGGGAGGCAAAAAGATGGATATGCAAAACTACTACGATCATTACGATGTTTGTTTATAGCATTGCATGCATGAATGCCCTGTCATGGGCTGCCACCC
Organism: Citeromyces siamensis; assembly: GCA_003706365.1. Taxonomy (NCBI): domain Eukaryota; kingdom Fungi; phylum Ascomycota; class Pichiomycetes; order Pichiales; family Pichiaceae; genus Citeromyces; species Citeromyces siamensis. The sequence continues at coordinate 9,529 of PPLB01002004.1, forward strand.
GCATAGAGAAGACAGCGACAGCGGGTTCCTAGACCACTCGTCCTATACATTGTCCCAGGATCTCCAAACAAGAGCATAACATTCTAGTGAAGTTGGGGAGATTTCGAAATGAATGTATCGTACAAGAGAGATGAGGTGAAAGGACAGATGGCGAGGGTAAACTTTAATATTAATAGGAAGGGAACGAAATATGAATTGCCTTTACTTCTCATCAACCTTTGGTTGAATTTTATAGCTTCTCGAAATAAACTGTGCACACAATACTATACTATACATATTCTATAAAATCTGACAGAAAGAATTCATGCAGACAAATGTTGCGTTGGTATCCCGAAGTAATGTAGTTTGATTATACAATGCGCGAAACGCGAGATCTGCATTAAATCAAGGATGCAGTTCCATATTTATTTTTTCCGAAAAAAAAAAACAGTTTTATGCACACTTAAAATTCGTCTGCATTTGACTGCACGGGATGCATATGACTCACATAGAGAGTGGCTGGTGTAAAATAAAGCATTTTTCATCGCACTTTTTTACCATGTCAAATCAACCACCTGCCAAACTTGATGGATTCATTGCTGGTATCTCTTCTGGCGTGGCCAAAAACCTCATCGGACATCCCTTTGATACTGTCAAAGTTCGATTGCAGACTTCAAACAGATTCAAAGGTCCTGTTGACTGTGTACTGCAAACTTTGAGAAAAGAAGGTGTGCCAGGATTTTTCAAAGGCATAACTCCGCCAATGTGTGGATGGGTTATGATGGACTCAGTAATGCTTGGATCTTTGACCATATATAGAAGGGTTGTCAAGGAAAATTTATATCACGACAGACCCAAGCTTCCACTCCTTGGACATTGTATAGCGGGTTTGGGAGCCGGGTGGACGGTTTCATTTGTTGCTGCGCCTGTAGAGACGGTTAAGGCTAGGTTGCAAGTGCAGTATGATGCGGGAACAAAACTCTATTCAGGACCAATCGATTGCATAGTCAAGCTTTTTAAGAACGATGGGTTTCTTAGTTTATACAAGGGCCTGATTCCTACTATGATTTTTCGTTCGAATTTTGTATTTTGGTGGGGATCTTATGAAATATTCACCCAGTGGTTCACACAGAACACTACAATGTCGATCGGTTCTATCAATTTCTGGGCCGGTGGCTTATCAGCAACGGTTTTCTGGATCTTTGCCTATCCGTCGGATGTTGTCAAACAGATTATCATGACAGACAGTATACGTCAACCTCGTTTCACTAGATATTGGGACACTGTAAAATATGTGTATTTTAAAAGGGGTGGGCTAAGAGGATTCTTCAAAGGGTTTATGCCTTCAATCATGAGATCATTCCCTGCAAACGCAGGGGCATTAGCTGCATTTGAATTCACCATGAGATTACTGAAATAAAAGTTTCAGTTTGATTTCTCCCACGGCTTTTTCCTTTCATCCATAATATGATTTGAAGCTTCTTTACGACCTAACACAACATCGGGAATTTCTTTGATCCCCGGAATCGGTTTATTGTTGATTATAAGGTCCACAATCCTGTCATAGCTTGGTCGACTATCCTGATTTTTCAGCCATTTGTTGTAATCGTCAAGATTAAGTATCTCACCAGTTTTTTCACAGAAAAAATAAACTTTTGCTTGGGCGATAAGTTGCTCTCTTGCGTTCGATTCAATCGACGCCTCTGTCAATGGTTCGTGGACATTCTGGATTTGCTTTATTTTGTATTCCTCAGATTGCGCCATATGCTCGAGGTACTGTTGAAAAACAACTTTGATCCCAGCTTGATATTCCGGAAAGTTTTCAAAATCATAATCGTGGAACTGTTGAAAAACTTTTTCCATCTCTGCAAATATCATTACCTACCGAAAGTGAAGTCGTGTGCACATTACAATTCCCGCGGTTAATGTTACTTCTGTTGTTATAACGGTCGACTATGTCAGCCGAGTCTTCACATTCCCGATTTCTGTCTATTTCGTGATTGCTGGTGGAAAAGTGATTCCAGGTACCCTACATCTCCCATCATATAAAGATGAGCTTATGACAGCTAAAACATGTTTTCTATTTGTACAGCCAATTCTGTGAGTGATGTAGAGTACCTATTTTCTTTAATTGCACTGGCTGTACTTTTATTGCGAAAGACTGATTTGTTTTACTGGAATAAGCAAAATAAAATTAGCTAAGGAAAGCACTATCACACTCAAATGAAAGGGCACAACCATTTCTTTGTTGATGAGTAATTTAGCTTCCGGGTGGAATGCAGTTTTCGGTCGGACTATCGGTTCAACTGCTCTATGTTACCAGATGTGTATCGAATGCAATGCAGAAGAAACAGAATAGCTCATTGTCTTCATCCGCTTTTCAGTAAGAAGGTTAGTTCCTCGTGGCTACATGTGTTTGAGAGTAGTCATTCTACATGAATGAACACTTCCCACCTTCATAATGCGTCATCTTGTAAGAGTTAATTAGTGTATAAATAAAAAGAAGCTGGAAAATTCACATTCAGAGATAGCTCTAGGCAAACGTAATACGTCATCTATCTACAGAAATATTGTTAAGAAAGGTAATTGGATGCCTTGAAAGCAATCAAACCATGATTACGACGCCGATTCCTTGCATTATCAATATTTCGTTGTGTGTGCTTCCGAGGACTTTATCTACCTTGACCTCGAAACATAATATTTATACGTAGCTGGAAAGTGGGCCTACGTATTTGTTACCTCAACTCGCCCATTTTATAGGCACAATGAAAAACCCTACAATATATCACTGCCTGTGAAGTCTCTATATAATCTTCGACATCGCTATAAACTTTACCAGAGTTGAACAGTCATAAGGGTCAATGACGTGTAAGGTCATGAACTTGATTGTGTTGATAATAAGAGAAACTGGGAGTAGCTTGAGCTGTGTAGTTGGCACACATAGTGTCGGTGTATTGGATTAGCCGCGATCCGATACTAGGATGAATGTCGAATGCAATGCAGGAGGAAAGGACAGCTGTTTTCGGCTACTCCGCTTTTGATTAAGAAAATCATTCCTCGTCATCATACGTGCATGGGAATAGTCATTCTTCATGAGCATTCCCCACAAACTCTCTGCATCCTCTTGCAGGAGTAATTCGTGTATCAAAGGGAGTCAAAAGACTCCAATTAAGTAGCAGCTTCAGGGAGAAGTAATACATCATTTACCAGAAAAACTATTACTACGAACCCTTTCGTGAATACCTGGAAAGAGAGAAAACTGTGCGCACGAACTACACAGCTCAAGCTGCTACCAGTTCCTCGCATCATCAACAGTTCTAATCAACAGTTCAATTCAGGAGAGGCATCTCTAAAATATTGAAAACGCGGAAATTCCATTTTTATGCTTGTTTTGGATTCAAGCCACAGATCCATCGGAAGATCGTGGATAAAAAGTACTGTGAATTTCACTTTTGCTGCAGTCTCAGAACATTCCAATACAATGAAAACATAATCCCGACAACTATTAAAATTTTTCTTCTCGTCACATCATCAACCCGGTTACATAAAAATTTAAATGAATCACGCTACATGATTGGTCTATTCGTGAAAACTGTAATGACCATAACTCGCTCTGTACCGAATTACTTTGGATGGCATGGGAATTTCTTCCAACCTAGATTATTCTATCTAAAATACGATAATTACTTCCCACGGAATGCAACGTCTTCTGGCAGTTGGAACGAAATGCAATACATCGGTTTTGTCGGGGCCACTTTCCTCACGAGATGATAGCTGATCGTTTCAGGTTCCGTACCCAGCAACTTGACAATTTTGGCAAACATTCTCTTTTCCAATTCTTCCTCCGTAGGTTCAGGCAGATGTGGGTCCCATTTTTCAAAATGGTGAACGTGTACTATCGGCAGTTTGAACCCTTCCGTCCCAATAATCTGTTCCTTTGTGAGGTTCGGAAAGTTTTTCGTAAACAGACCGACAAACTCATCTAGGAATGTGATTGCCGAGTCAGGAAGGTTCATCACGAAATGGGAGAAAAAATTGGGGATTGGTATGGCAACCGGCTCAGACGACGCAGTCTTCTGTTTTTTCGGTCTTCTTTTTTGAACCACCTTGATAGACTTTTCTCTTTCTTGCCACTCGGACAGAAACCTTGTGGAGCATGAAATAAAGTCTCTTCCGTCCATGTTGAACGGACGCACAAAAGCATCCACGTTGTTTTGGTGTATATTCTGTTCGAGAAATTTCACACTTTCCGGATTCAGATCGTTGGCCATCACAATACATCTTTTCTTACCAGCAGGCACGGCAAAGGGTCCTACACCACCCATGACATCGCACACTGCGTCTCCTGGAGCAAAATGATCCACAAGTCTCTGGTGCTCTGTGTGTAACCTCGAGTTCCAGTACACTTTGGAAAAATCAAAAGTGAAATCGCAATCGCTTTCCTTTTGCGTAACTACGAAATCTTCCTCACCTGCTAAAACTTTCATCTTGAAAGTGCGAAACACAGTATCAATAGTGTCTACTTTGTCCACCACCGTTTTGATGGACGGGTTTTTATCGAGAATTACTTGCCCGATAATCGACCCAAACGGTTTGAACTCTTCCCTAAGGTTGACATGTGCAATGTGACCCGTCCTCGTGAAACCAGAAGGGACTTCTTCCTTTATATCCTCTGGCAGGATGGCCCGTAATATGTCTTCGGTTTTCCAGAAGGAATAATCTACAACCAACGTATACGGGTGTATCTCACCTTTGCCCGCCAACATCTTTTTAGTAGCTTCCGAAAGCATAGATTTTGCCTCTTTGGGAGAAGCGAGTCTTTCTGTGAGCACAATCCCTTTTTTATCCCCGTCCTTTACTATAAACGGTATGCCAGGGATTTGCAAGATATCGTTTTTGCACGTTTTGACAATCTCAGAAATGCATTTAGGGTCATAAGGAGTAAACTGGCATAGTGCGAATTTCTTTGTAAAAAGGGAACGATCTAGAACGCTCGTTGACGTCTGTCTAGGTGGGAATAGCTGTGAAGACACTGACATCCTAAGAAAATTCCACATGGTGCAAGGGTGTTCACCCAAAGCTCTTGTATGAGAGATTGTAGTGTGTTTTAAAGGGTAGGGAAAATTGATGATGGTTCGTTATCACTTTTTGTCATGAAGAATCTGAACCTTTATGTTTTGTAGAGTCTACGACAAAATCTATTGCTTGTCACTTGCCTAGAAAACAAAAAAAAAAAAAAAAGAAAGTGAACGACAATATCTCGGTTTTAAGCTTTTCCCTAAACTGGTGATAATCAATAATTAGTTAATGGGACAATATTACGAGGCTGATTTTGTTGTGATTCTCAAGATGAGACTTAGAATGTGACCCCTATTGCGTGCCTTTATAATCTAACTATTCTCACAGAAGAAAGAAGGTGATAACAATAAAAATGAATGTTTGTTTCCCAAACTGGTTTCTCTTCTTTTTTTTTTTTTTTTTTTTTTTTTTTT
>PPLB01002010.1:1380-12367 GCA_003706365.1 Citeromyces siamensis
TGAGCTGCATACATCAAACTTGGAATGACATCACCTATAACGTCATGCCATACATAAGAATGTCTACTTTTGTTTTCGCAGCATTGGTACATTATCATACATTAATCTCCCCTGTTTCGATTGTGCGCCTCTGGATTCCCCTACTACCACATTATCCTTTGGAAGTTGCATGATGGGTGAACGAGCACTATATAATGATTTGTAATTAACTGAACATTAGTCCGACTTTCAACGGGTTATGAGTCCTTAAAGCCGTCCACTTTCTCGGAATCCCGTGCCACGTACTAAGTTTCCGATAACTCTGAAGCATATGCTTTTTTAGTTCTGAAAGTTTTTAACCCAAAAACTCACTAAAGTCGATTTGTTACATATCTAGCGTCCGTTCCACTCAATAAATCTATTTAGACATGTTTTTAGGTCACCAGAACTAATCTTATAGGAAACCGTCTGCGAGACAGACATGCTATTATGCTCTAATATGTTGCAAGATGGCCTGCTCCAGTCGGGCTCGTTAACACAGAACACTTTGTTTCTGGTTGTGATTGGTTCTGCGAACGTCTAGAGTCATGCATTACAGCCCATTGCGTGTTTAACGCTTTCAGAATTCGATCGCATGTCTTTTCTTTGGACTTTCTCTAGATCATGGATAAAACCCTGCATATCGCCACATAAACACAGCACTGCACAATCAGTAATATGGCAGCATTCTATCCGTAAATTTTGGTGCAGATTCTGAACTCTCGACATGCAAAAATTTAGCTCCAAGAATCCATACATTCTTTGGTTCCAAGCGAACAATGTCACCAAAAAGAGGATGCAGATAGGTTAATGACGTCCACCACGAACAAGCCCTAAACTGTCTTACAAGACTCCTGTCTCTTGAAGATAAAAGCCATGACAACGAATTAGCCAATGTAATTATGAGTCTAAGACAAAGATTGGATGATATGTGGGCGGAGGTCCTGCAAGTGCGCACCGAGACTCAGCAAAAATTTGATGACATTGAGGGTAGACTTTCCCAACAGGAGACCACAATGGTCGGCACGCAAAATTCAGTCAATTATCTGATTCACGAGTTGATACGGGACAACCATCTGCTTCGGCGCCATCTATATAAGATATTAATCCTGTTCCAGCAAAGGATCCCACTCGTCAGGAATCTCTCCCGGAAATTACATCAGATGAGGATCTAAATCAACTCAGCCCGGTTCAAATAAACAAATACCTGGATATGTATGAGCTCCCCAGGAGTGGTAACATTGAGGAGCGCAAAGAGAAACTGGCTCACTATGTCGGGCTCTTTCGCCTGTTTCGTCCAGAGGGAGGATTTAGTTTAAGCTATAGCCGTCCATGATTATTTATAGTTTTTCCCAATATATTTCTTCAGTAGAATCTTCCCACCTCATCGGATACTTCGTTGGAAATGGATGAAGTGTTCTCATCGTTTTTCCCCTATGAGCTTTGTCCCGAGACACTTTTCGGTTGATTGTATATATTTTCTCACGTTATTCAGGAAGGTGTTCGTAGTAAGAGTTTTTCGGGTAAATGAAGCGTTACTTCTACCTGAACTGCTACATAATTGAAGTCTTTCGACTCCTGCACGAACTACTGATAGACTCTACACTGCTGTTGTATTTCCTTCTCTTCCACCTCTACGACTACTTCATAGCCACTTTGTTTTATCAGCACTTTTTATCGCAACATTAACTGCTGAACACTAATGTAATGAGACATACTTACTGCCTGCTATTTTTCCAACATAGTATAGTTTTACATGCATAGAGACGATATATAAAAAACATGGAGACCCAACTCTACTTAGAAAAATCTCAATCCACCTATTCTAATACAAGATATGAGACCAAAAAGAACCGCAGCTATCGGAAGTGGACACGTTTGAAATGTTGTTCTCACATTCACACAGATCTTTCAAGAGTTTACTATTACAGGCTTTCCTTAAAAGACTAAGATCCTAGGTTTCTATGGCCCTATGTATTTGCAAACAATTGCATGTGTGAAGAGGAATACGCATCTTTAACTTCTTTGAGAATTCCTCGTCTACAGTAATGTAGATGGGATCCAGAAAATCTCATACAGCCAACAGTTTTGCGTAGGTAGTTGTCAAAACAGCAACAACAGCTACACGAGAAGTCAAGTTTGTTGATATGAGAGATTTGATATACTGGTTGTGACAAAGTCCTCATTTAGAGCGAATGTGGACAACTTCTCGTTAATGGTGTCAGACGAATGGACGGACTTAATGCCTTTTTTGTTCTCTGGATCGCGTGTATTGGACAATAACTCAATAGACAGTATAAATCGCTGTACCTATCTCCTACGTAATCCTCAGTCTACATACTTTTGGTGCCTCATCATGGAACATACTGGATGTTTCATGTATGTTTCGGACGCACCTCACTACTATCGATGTCTCACACTTTGCAGTAAACTTCTTTTCTGATTCTTTTATTGAATACCCAAATCGTCTACAACTGTCTTGTATCTTATCAGCTCCCTAACATAACCTCGCAAGACATATTTATGCATATGTCAAACCCCGTCCGTTCTGCGTGATACCTCTAGTCCCATGGTTTACATGAGTTTTCTCGCTCCATGGGGATAATGGCGATTGTGTGGAAATTTTCGGTACCATACGGCATTCAATATCTCGGGAAATTCCACCGTCGTTGGCATGGTACAATAGCTCTTGTGGTTGGAGGATCATTCGCTTCATCTGATAATTCCGGACGACCAATCACAAGGGGCTGAGTTGTGTCTGGAGATGAATGTATCAGACATTGAGCCTGAGGCGATATTCCAGTGGGGGTGGTTTTGATCCCACTCAAATTTGCCATGTTGTTACGAGGGACTGTGAGATTGGACTGGATGTTCCTATCGCGCCCATATCCGGTTGTTGGCAATTGATTCAGATCGATCGATGTGTGAGTTATGACAAAGTCACTGTTGAGTATATTATAGACGTGGTTGTGTGGAGGGACAGATAGACGGTACGGGTGCATCGTGTTTGGGCGATAGCTATATTGGGATCTCGCTAGCATTGGCTGACATATCGGGAGTAGTCATTGACACGTCGATTTCATGATCGTGGACGCCTCGGTTCGAACGTCTGTCCGGTGTGCCCACAGTGTCGATGTGATTGTCAGGCTCATGTCATTTCATTGTCAGTAGGATGCACACTTTGGAATGTGAGGTTTATGCTGGCAAATGGTAAAGAAGACGTTGTGTGAGTGTGTGTTTGGAGTTTGAAAAAAACAACGTTGATCCGTCAGTGGAGTTTGTCCCTGTGTGATGTCTACCGTATAATGTTTGAGCATTTTTGTTTGCACAACCGAACGATTAATGGATTATCGCTTTGGTTTGTCTCGGTTTTGATATCTTTGTAATGGGGATACTGTACCAGTTGAGTGAGTTGCAGCGTTATATACCATCTCTAGTTTTATCTGGTCTACTGCTTAATTCGACAGCTGCGTGTTGCAAGGCCAATTGGTGCAGGTATTTAGTATTGGTTTTCAATACAAAGCTGCACATGATACAAACGAGCTGACTCGTCCCCGTCTTTCCTCCATTTGAATGTGATGATGTTCGGAGTGAATTGTCCTGTCCGGATTAGGATCGTGTGACATCTCTGTCGTTGGACAATCTTTTCGCGTCATCGTTTGGAGTCATTTTTTCAGAGCTTTATCATTTTTTCGAAAATCAACGGATTTTGATCCGCAAAGGTTACGGCGTTGCCTCGGCGAAACAAAGAGTTGGCCGTCCAACGTTACTCCAATAGCATGTCTTTGGGTCCTTGGTTTCAAATATGTATCCATTGCGATTCTCTGGTTATCCTTTCGACTTGTATACCACGGTCGCCGTAGACCATTTTCCCAAGAGGCTTCTATGTGGACGACGGGCTAAATCTTGACAACGAGTTCGGCAATCGTCAATCATTGGTTGATCTCATACTCCAATCTGGGAATGTAGAATTGTGCTAAACCCACCGTTGGAGGCTAATTTATAACTATTGGAATCCATGCTAATTCAAACACGTGCTTTCATATCACTCTTCCAGAATATTCTATTGTCCCTTATCTGGACTGTTCTAGAATATTCTGGCAGGACCCATGCATATACCTGCGTATCTTTGCAGATTCCGACACCCACGCGGAACTGTTTATAGGCCGATATATCACAACCTCATCCTGAGTGGTTTCCCCGTACGCAGAGAGGAGAAATGTCGTTTTTCGACAGAGATACATTGACTTCAAAGCCAAAAGAAATACAGATGGTAGATCATACCAGTGTATGTCTTTCCTCCGGGATTCGTGACTATCAAGGAGACAATGAACAATGGAGTCAGCGAAGAAGCTATTAAAAAAAGTACTCCAAGTGACTACCACCGTTGTTTGTCGTGCGTACGGATATGACCCGGAGAAAGATGCAACATGTATCCGACTGCTGAAGAGGCAGATGTCATCATCTTGGGTAAAACTAATCTGGACCAATTTTCCTTGTTGGCAGACACTTTTAAAGACTATGCCCTTTTAGACATGGCTAGCCGCTATTACAAGGACACCGCGTCAGGGTCGCAGACTAGGTGCCATGACGGATGCAATTGTCACGCCTGTCAAGGATTGTTTGCACCACCATATACCGGAGATGGATCTTACTACCTACGTGCGCGTGGTAGTTGTCGCGGCACATCTCACGGGCATGTCTTTGCACTGGCAGGTGGAGAAAGTCAACAATGTTCATCTTCCAAGACTTCAAAGAACTACAGGCAGTATGCTCTCCCACCTGGGAAGCCCGGATTACGCAGAGTAACAGATGGTGGTCAGAGATGGACCTTGAGGTGAAAGCTATCCCCACAGGAATGTTTGGTGAATTTGTCGCGATGGTTCCTCCTCCACCAGTGATTGGGATGTTGAGCTAGAATCTGGAGAATCGGTCCACTCTTTTATCTGCGAAGAGTCTGGTTATACAGCTGAAGGTGTAGAGATTACACAGCTGTCAGGCAACCAAAAAAAGACCCTTCGGCGCGGTTCTCGTCGTTAACAAAGGGGAGATAGCAGTACGTATCATCAAGACGTTGAAAAAGATAAAGATGATGAACATGAAGTCCGTTGCTGTGAACTCTGACCCGGATAAGTACGCCAAACACGTCACTATGGCAGGCATTGCTGAGCCTCTTCATCTGCAGAGAGCAAATTGACAAAATCATCAATGCGTGCAAGAGACATGGCGCACAGGCTGTGGTACAAGGTCATGGTCTTGAATCCGAGAATGCTGATTTAGTCAGCTTCTACTTGTGGATCATGCAGTGTGTAGAAGGGACATACAAACTATCGCATAGCCATCTTCATAATTGACTTGATGTGAAAATCGACTCCTTGCGTCTTGGTGAGTTGTGAAAAAGCGTTTCGATCCTTGTCAACCCGCCGAGATGTTCAGTGCCGTCTCACTGGAAATAAAATTGTCGTTGGTGAGAGTCAAAGTCTGCAACTCTGTCCATGTGAGTCTACACCTGCCATGAAAGCGGGAATTAGTAGCACTAGTGTCATTCAGTAAACTGAAAGGCAGTTTTTAGTTGGGGTAGAATAGTCTTTTTGAGCGCATCGCTTCTCCCAACTTGCATCGTAGACTGAGGTAGTCATGGGCAAACAACACCTTTGCTTAAGGGATCACAGGGAAGAGGCCCGTCGCAGTAAGGGAAAGCTTTTGAATTAAACAAAAGTGCGATATTGAAAACGACCATTCCCAGAAAAAAACTTGGACCATCTGTATCGTAATTACTGTCAGGGCTCATAACCGACGGTACGTGACGCGCTGGTGTCTGGATGGGGTACATGAAAGTGCAAATCACTGGATGGCGCCCCGTTTACACGTGGCATTGGAACGTTCCAGACGATGAGCTTTGCGGGATCTGCCGTGTGGCATTCGACGGCACATGCCCTGCATGCAAATACCCGGGTAATTCGTGCCCCTTAGGTAAGTAGAAACCGGCAAGCTTTCTAACGCCAGTTATCGGCGAGTGTCACCATTCGTTCCACGCGCATTGCATCTCGAGGTGGCTGGAAACAGAAACCTCCAGAGGTTTATGCCCAATGTGCCGGCAGGAGTTCAGGAGGAGGGAAAGGTGACCGGGCCGCGGGATGAGTGTGTGTGTGGATGTGGCAGTGATGGAAAAGAGTCATACTATTGTTGTCAAGCTGGGCAGTTCCTCGATCGTTGATGAGGAAACCCGAGAGTTTAAAATCGCCAATATGGCGCTTATAGTGGAAACACTGGTGACATTACGCCGACAGGGCCACGGGATCGTGCTGGTATCGTCGGGTGCTATCGCTGTCGGTATGAAACCTTCTGGGATGCGACAGAGACCGGAGAAGCTATCGCAAGTTCAAGCCCTCGCCGCGATTGGCCAGGGCCGACTCATAGCTCTATGGGACGATCTGTTCAGACAGCTAGATCAGCCTGTCGCGCAGATTTTGCTCACGAGGAACGACATCAGCGATTTCACCCAGTTTAAAAACGCGCAGAATACGCTTAAAGAGCTCTTGTCCATGGGGGTTATCCCCATTGTGAACGAGAACGACACGTTGTCTGTGCACGAAATCAAATTCGGTGATAACGATACGCTGAGTGCTATAACGGCAGGAATGGTTCACGCGCACTATCTTTTCCTTTTGACGGACGTGGACTGTCTATACACCGACAACCCACGCACCAACCCGGACGCTGAGCCCATTGTGTGCGTGGACGACATACAAGCGTTGAGTGCCAATACTGAATCTGGAGGATCTGCTGTCGGAACAGGCGGTATGACTACCAAACTGATTGCGGCGGAATTGGCGTTGAGTGCTGGCGTAACAACCGTGATTTGCAGAGCTGACCATCCGCGGAATATCCTGGACATTGGCAGATTCATCAAGGAAGGCGATTCAGGCTCGCTTTCCAACAAGAGCGAATTAGAAAGGATCAGAAACGGCAACGTGCCCCTCCACACGAGGTTTGTGGTTCACCCAGACGACGGTGTGGTGAACAGCAAGGAGTTCTGGCTGTTGCACGGGCTCAAGCCAAAAGGTGCCGTTGTCATAAGCAATGACTGCTACCAGTATCTGTTGAACTCTTCCAAATATGGCCTTTTGCCCTTGGGGGTGATTGGCGTCGAGGGAAATTTCCACCAGTTTGAGTGTGTGGAGCTCAAGGTGGGCGATTGTGAAGGAGAGGATACAGCTATTGTTGTTGGGAGGGCCCGGTGCAATTATACCAGTGCAGAGGTGGACAAGGTGAAAGGTTTGCCCAGTAGTGAGATTGAGGCGGTGTTGGGTTTCGCCGATAGTGAGTATGTCGCACACAGGGGGAATTTGGCCTTTTTCGTCACTGTGCACTTGTAGGAATACTAGCGGCATGCGGAAGAAAAAAAGAAAAAAAAAAATTTATGTTTGAATATCTCGTTTTATTGTCAAGTCAAGCGTAGCACCACGTATCAAGATGTGGCCTCATGCAACGCTTGCATGCTGTAACATGACGCGGAATCTGTCGGATGCAACCATTGAGAAGCGCTATTAATAGATTGTGATCTATCAAGAGGGAATTTCTCTGGAATTTTCATCTTTCCATGGTTTGTTTCTCTCGGATTACTATCGGATGAAGATTCAGTTTGCAGGATGTGTTTTTCAGGCGCTGAGTAGCGGCAGTACTGCTGGAAACGCTTAATCCTCTCCAAAGTTCTCACCTACAGCTGCGACGCTTACATGCATACGAGCACAAGGGACTAGAACGCATGTCGCTAAAGAATCGTTAGCCATTCCTTGTTAAACTAGCGCAGTTTTCTGAACTTTTGATCTCGTGGTTCTGTCGTTAGTGATAATGCTGACCCAAACGAAAAGTTGTCCATAATGAAAGGTTACAGTGTTGTGGAGCCTGTTACCAATTTCATTGGGATCGTTGGATGAGCTAGCACCACATGGAACCGCATGTCTCGGCCATAGAATTCCCTCTTGGTTTACACATCTGTTTATATGACCTCGCCTAAATATCGTAAAACTCGAGGCAATCTACCCCCAGATAAAGAAATCGTCTCATACAAGTGATAAGTGACAGCGGAGACCGAAGTTCTTGTAAACGTTTCGCTCTGTCAAAGTTTTCATTGCTCTTCTAGTTATGAGGCTGACGAAAATATACCAATTGGTCGTATTCTCTTAGACAGCCGGATGCAGACGGCAAATATCTGCCACCTTGTCACCATCCTTGGACAGTTAGTTCCTTCTGCCACTGACAGAGCACAAAGGTTCTACTACATATGCACCTTGCACGTCTTCATCCACAATCCTCTTGAATGTTCCCTACACGTCTAAACCATGTGACGGAATTAGTACGGGAATTATCGAGTGAATTTGTTACAAATCCAGCTTTTTTATAATACGCGAGTCACGTAATACTGATCTGCAATGGGGACAAAATCTCCTGCATGGAACGATGCATGTCTCGGATCATCCTGTTCCCGCGAACCCGGAAAGAAACCCATATATCTGATGACTACTGAAGAACGAAATCTCGATTGCATCTCTGTTATTAAAAAGGAGGTTAGAGAAGGTCGGTTGTTTCAGGAGGATGATCTCGAGGAATTTCCCAGTGAGGACGAAGCAGCCGTTTATCCTGAACCGATGATGAGGAAAGTTTACTGGGTCGACGAAGAAACCTATTGCTACCAGTACGAGATTGGGGCCAACAGAATATGCCGAAGACAGGACACGCATTTCATCAATGGATCCAAACTCATGAAGGTTTGTAACCTCACCAGAGGCCGTAGAGACGGGGTGCTGCGCGCTGAAAAAGTGCGCTTTGTTGTCAGGGAAGGGAAGAGAGATTTCAAAGGAGTGTGGATCCCCTATGAGAGAGCGAAAAGACTCGCCCTCTTGGAGGGAATTTATAAAAACGTGAAATGCTTGTTTGCCTACGACGTTGAAAAAATTTACCGAGAGCGTTTCGAGATGAGAGACTATCATCCGTACAAGGCTTTCCTTGTTGGTTGATCTGCGCCTTGTTCTTAGATGGGGTTCCCTCGCGCTGTACGAGATGGGGGACAAACATTAATGAAAAGATGCAAAGTGGTGGATTTTACCAAGTTCAATTTAAGATGGTTCTTTGTGTTTTCCTACATCGGGATCGCTGCAGGGCCAGATTCGGGTAGTTTCTGCTGCGTCAGACTACATGATGCTGTTTCGAGGTGCATGATTATTATGACCGAGAACTAGATGACTTGTGTATACAACCTGCATTGATCTCTTTGGATGTTTCGGTGAGATCCCAGAAGTAGAGCTTCTAGAGAGTACAGAATTAAATATTCAAATTAACAACCGTCGGGATGCACACTCTCTCACTTAATGCGGTGCATTTATGCATGATTCATCAATATTGGCCGACCCGTGTACCACATGATGCGTGACAGATTGAGGTGTTGAACAAATATGTACATGCATGTGTGCATGTAGTGAGACACATCAGTTGCAACTCTGAAACACTATATATACAGCCTTTGAGTCATGTCACAAGGTATAGGCAACCACCCGCTTCCAATAGGTTACGGCCCTGCCCTTCCTCCTAGGACGAACAGATGACTCAAGCTCACGATCAAAGAATCTTCAAACGCTGACTAAAAAGTTTGTCTCTCGAGGAAATCTCCAAGTCGACTAGCGTTCGTGTGTATGCGAACCCTGAAAGTCTCGTAACCGACATCGTTAGCAACGCTAGAGAGATCCCACGTACCATCAGACCTCTCCCGCAGCAAAATAACGTTTGCTGCTCATCACGCCTTGCACGAGTCCCCTTGCTATGCGTTTAAAAGTTCCGTTAGACGTTCAAAAGTGTTTGAAAAGTCAATTTGGTAGAACAAAATATGAAAATGCGTGTGTAATCTCTGCTTGTTGACGAACTGTCGCAGACAAGAGCCATTATGCCTTTTTTCGTAAGCGAAATGAAACAGATACAAAAGTTTAGGTTCTGTCTTCTGTAGACCCAGACATAGCTCTCATTGGGACAGACTCTTGCATTAATCTATGATGCTTCTCTGACATGATTATGGTGGTGTAAAGAAAAAGCAGAGAGTTGTTTCTAGAGGTACAATTTTGTAGAAAAGTTTCTCATTGCAAAGATGGAAAAACAGGGAGTCATATTCTTGACTGAGCGCAACAAAAAGATTATCTTTAGAACAAAACAACCAGTTTGCAGAAGTGAAACTACCCATGCAGAAAAGTGAAGATTCTTGCAGTACAGCTGAAGGTTTGCCAGTTTCTTCTCTTGTGTCATCTCTTTTCTTTGAGACGAATTGATAAGTGAAAGATGTACTCATTTATGCACAGAGGAAAACGTTCTTTGTCTAAAGCGACATGGCTTATAACCGGGTTAACGAGCATCGAACTGCTCATCCACTTCAAAGGTGAACCCAGTTTTTGTTGACAACAGTCAATCTTTTTCTATCCTCGGGGAAAATATCGGTTCTCTCTCCAGGTATTCAAGAAACTGTTCAAAGTAATAGTTTTTGGGTAAATGATGTATTAATTCTACCTGAAGCTGCGACTCAATTGGAGGCTTTGTCTATACACGAGTTACTCCTGCAGGATGCATAGGGTTTGTGGGGATTGCTCATTCGAATGCATAACGTCATGAAGAATGACTATTCTCATGTATGTAATGACACGAAATGACCTTTGTCATCAAAAGCGGAGTAACTTTTTTCCTTCTGCGTTGCTTTCGACTTCCCGGCTGATCCAACGACATTTTCGACAATGAATCTCTATCGCTTTCGCCTAAACAGCAACGCAGGAATAAGTGGCATTTAGAACGATGTACTCACGTGATAACCATCTCTTTACTATTAGACCAACTGAAGTGATTATGGAGATCATTTAGAAATCCCTCAAAAATCCTCCTGTGCGAAGTATGCACTAGTCGACAACACAAAAAAAAAAAAAAAAAAAAAAAG
>PPLB01002033.1:4769-20255 GCA_003706365.1 Citeromyces siamensis
AAAAGTTCCCCAATGCCTCTGCAACGAATCTTAAACATGTACGTCTAATCGCCGCTGTACGAAAGTATGAGCCTTGTACTGCACGTCTTTTTCTGACCTCACTTCCTAATCTGCCCAACAGAGTCACCTTCTCGGTGTGCATAAAAGATATTGTGCAATATGTAAAGTTAGACGATCTAGAATATGGAAGTATCGTGAACATTGAAGGCTTTTACCAGGGTAATCTCCCAGGTATCTTAGTGACAAACATATGGGGTTGTGATACGAGCACCGTGATTAACGACACGGGAAGCTTGCAAACAATGATTGATTACGCCAATATGGAGTCTCTATAGATTTTCTTGTTGTCCGAAACCAAATGGTGACCCAAATATTTGGTCCCATATAGACTCTGTGGGCAATTGATGGAGCATTCGGTACACCTTTTGCCCATCCTTGGTAGATGGGACTGGCTTTGAGGGGCTGAGATTTGTGAATACGTGGTCTTCTTCCATCAGCTGCTTCGAATCAGTTGAATTACTAGAGAGGGGCGACTGATTTTGGTCAACTTCGTGGAAAAATTGATACAATTGTTGGTCATCTGTGGGCCAATGAAAAGGTATATTTTCGTCCGGAGACGAATGTGGGAGAACCTCAACGAGCTTTTTCAAGTGTCCGCTTATGTTTCCCGAGGTGTTCAACGTGTGCGGGACGTCTGTCTTTAGGTTATCCATAGTGACTCCGTATCTGAGCGTGACAACGGCAGCGGTGAGGATCTCAAACGTGTTTTTACAATTAATGGCAGAGTCGCACCTGTCAACTAGACTGCTCAGAACCGTGTTGCACTGAGACGTGTAGCTCTGTATCTCCGTTAGTGAGACAGAGTCACGGACTTTGCCACAATGATATATCGCGTACAAGTACGACGTCCCCGCCATAAATAGGTTATGGACCGCTACCCACGTGTAATTGATGGAGTTTTCGGCCAAGAGATGCGTATAGATGGCTATCATGCCACTTGACGCTTTGGCCACCTCTATACAGTCTCCTACGCTCAGCGTGAGGTTGTGAGGTGAGAGGCCATGAGTCATCAACCTCGTATGATGGTAGTTTAAGTCAAAGAAAATCGTTCGGAAACGGCAGTTAGTCTGCTGAGTTGATTTCGGACACGATTCCTTCCACAGATCCAGCCTTGCCAAAAGATCATTGCGCCATTCGGACAGATTGTGAAACCTACGTGGAACTTCCCGATTCTCATACAAGATGCTTTGGACTTCGGCCTGTAGTTTCCTCACGCGGAACATGGCGAGAGAAACCTTCTTGTAACTCTCAGAGTACTGCGGCAAGATTCCGCTACGCACAATGAGCGAATCATCTGCGAGGGAAGGGAATGGAACGTTTATGGACTCCTCGGGTATACCAAACGGTCGTCCTAGGTACATGGAGATTTGTCTGTCGAGAGAATAAACACACCAAAAAATGCGCCGACATTTGTCGAGATCGAACGAATCTAAGTCTGTTCGGGACTCACAGTGCAGTCCCATATCGACACACACGCGCAAAGCGGATCCGAGCACATACCACACGCCAGGTACAGCGGGGCGCATGGTGGAGTAACATGCGAGAAGCAGAATGCCTTGAAGAGACTCCAAACGGTCCGAAGATGCGTACACCGCGTCGAGAAATCTCACTGCTGATGTCTTATAGCTCTCGGAAAGATCTTTTGGTGTTTCCAGCAGATGCACAGACGAAGCTATCGCAAACACCATATTGAGAAAATACAGCGCAACGTGGAACTGACAAGGCGGGATTTCATGTTCCGACCCCTGTAACTTCTGAACATGGTAAAATGTGTTCTCCAAGGGTATTTCCCGCTCGAGCACGTTCCAATTCAGGTCGCTGTATTCTGACGCCAATTTGGTGGATCGAGAAAGTGCACCGTAAACGGGCTCGAAATATCGCATAACAAAATCCTCTCTGTGAACGATGGGTAACTGAGAGTTGGAATGAGAAAAGTATATACTCAGCAGATTTTCTGCTTGTTCCTTTGGAGGTAAAGAAGCTGGCAGAACAGTACCTGGAAGAACATCAGGCTGATTGGAAGCCTCGTCCTGTAACTTGAAATTTACGGCAGTGAGCATTAGCCTGGCAAAGGGAATCCCAGACGAACCTCCCAAGTACGAATTAGGCGCCTGTGAGCCTGAATCGGTGGAAACACTGACCAGTCTCTTCATAGCGGCCGATTCGGGAGAGCTTTTATTGGACTCGGTTCCTGTTTCGACCAATTTCCGTTCCAACTCTGCTACACGATCCTCGAGATGCGAAATGTAGCTTCTGGGAACGTCTCTGCCGGTGGCTGCGTCCATTCCGATGCACTCGGCATTTGCCTTTTCGCACTTGCCACACCTGGGGAACTTTTGGTCACATTTAGTCTTTTTCATGCGACATCGTTTGCAAGCTCCAATGGATCGTGAAACCGAAAGACCGGTGTTATTGAGTCGCTTTTTCATCTCGGTTTTGCACTCAAGAATGCATTATCAAGATCTGACGAAACGCCCTCAATCTAATGGTAATCGGCGGAAATAATGCATTTTTCTTCAAGTCGTGGTCCAACTTGATCCACCATTGTCGACCGGGAGACGATTTTCTATATTTTAGCCGTTGCGCTTCGATATAGACCGATCATAAGAACCAATTCATTTGTGTTTGGATTTTTTAATCTCGCAGCCTACTACCATTGGAGATTGCACAGAATTACCGTCTTGTATCGGAAATGATGTTAGTTACAGGGGTGCGGAAATAGAAAAACAGGCGAGCCCGTTCTGTTTGCGTACAATGGGATGAGCAGATACTAATCCAAGATGAGCAAATATCGCTTTTGCGATATGACGCAAAACTGGATCTGAAATAGTATAAAAGAGGGCCGTTCTCCCCTTCTGGAGTATCATCAACCACCGATGCCAATCAAGAAGACTAACGCTCACATTGTTGCCGACGTTGAAATCAACCCCTTCCGTAGCCGTGTGTTTGATAAATGCAGCGACTGGAAGAAGCGTTATCGCAAACGCATCCACAAACACAAGAAAGATAAGAAGAAGGGTCACAAGCACGACGATAAACACGTTGACAAAGAGTTCAAAAAGATCAACAAGGAGGAGAACGAGTTTGAAGAATGGGAAAAGTTCTCTTATGAGAGATTTGTAAAAAAGAAGGACAACAAGAAAGATTTTAAAGAGAAGGAAAAACACTTTGATAGACATGATGATCATCACAAGAAATACCGTTCTCCGAAATCTTATTCTTGCAAGAGCTCCTCTCCAAAATCGTACAGTTACAAATCTTATTCTCCCAAATCCAAGTCGGATAAGTCTTATTCTTGCAAGAGCTACTCGTCCAAGCCTCGGTACTTTAAAAAGTGTTACTACGTGAAGGACGATGGCCGCAAGAAGCATCGCAAGCACAAAGACTCCACTAGTTTCAAGTGGATTGATTCAGACAAGAAAAAAAAGAAGCATCGCAAACACTATTACCCGAGCAAATCTTCTTACAAGTCCGGCAAGCACAACTACTCGGGGAGTTACTCCGATGAGCACGACCGTAAGGAGAAGAAGAAGAAGAAGGAGGACAAGTTTAAGGAGTGGGAAAAATTCTCGTTTGAAAAATACATCGAAGCTGATGACAAGGACTTTAAGAAAAAGCTCAAGTACCACGACCGCTCTGACTATTCTGACAAGTCCGATAAGTCTGACAAGTCTGATAAATGGGAAAAATCCGACAAGTATGACTACTCCTGCAAATCGTCTGACAGATCATCCAAATCGTCCAAATCATCCTCTTGTAAATCATCTGACAAATCATCTGACAAATCATCGGACAAATCATCGGACAAATCATCGGACAAATTCCACATTTACTCTCACTGAAGTACTCAATGGTGCATTCTAGTTGAGTTGGCGGGTCATGTGCATTCACGGGCCTAAAATTCTTTAGAAACACTGGTGGTTGAACAATTGGTTATAATTTGTGTAGTAATCCATTTTTGTACCAATCATTTAAACTGGGTAAGCGCCAGAGATGGTAATGAGAGATTCCTAAAAATTTGCGCTTCTCATACTTTACCAACACTAACTGCAGAGCCCATTGAGTGGTGGACTGAACGATGTCGAAAAGCCATCTCATGCAATAAATTCAATATTATCTCATTACTTTTACATCCAGTGCTTTGGTTAAAAATTGGAAGAATATCTAAAGTCTGCGAGCTCGTAGAAATTCTCCTTGATGTTTCTCACGCTGACAAAGCGCGAAAGAATGTTGGCAGAACCAGCTTTGTCATTGGTGCCACTCAACCTCGCACCGCCAAACCATTGTTGTGCAACAACAGCCCCTGTGCTCTTGTCGTTGATATAAAAATTGCCTGCGGCATATCTCAGTTTCTCTTCCGCGACGCTGATTGCGCGTCTGTCCGTGGCAAAAATTGACCCTGTGAGGCCATATGCGGTTGTCCTATCAACGAGCTCGAGCACTTCGTCGTACTCGCTATCCTTGTAAGCGTACACGGTGACGATAGGGCCGAAGAACTCGCGCTTCAAAAACTCATGCCGAGGGTCGCTCGTGAGAATTACAGTGGGCTGGATGAAGAAACCTTTGCTCTTATCGTGGTTCCCTCCAATAACAATTCTGAGGTTCGGGTCTGACTTGGCCGGTTCGAGAACCGCAGCTAGTTTGTCGAATGACTGCTCGTGGATAACAGGTCCCATAAATGCATGCTGACCCTTATGCGAAGTGCAATCAGTCTGGTCAATGAGGGCCATATTCTCTCCCATGATTCCCAAAAACTCCTTCAACTTGCTCTCAGGCACATAGGCACGAGATGTGGCTGAACATTTCTGTCCCTGGAATTCAAAAGCTCCTCTAATGGTGGAAAGAGCGGCGTGTTCAATCTGCGCTGACGGGTGCACCACGTGGAAATTTTTCCCTCCAGTTTCACCAATGATTCTCGGGATATCTCTGTAGACCCCTTTGACAAAGTTGCTGGAGATTTCGCCGTATAGATGCTTGAACACAGTGGTAGATCCGGTAAAGTGTAGAGCCGCGAAATTCTCATCTTTCAGAACAGCTTCGGTCACTTTGACAGCGTCTCCTGGTACAAAGTTGATCACACCTTCCGGTAGGCCTGCCTCATGTAGAATTTCCATCAGAACGTGGTTTGACAGTGCAGCCGTCGCTGACGGTTTCCACACAACGGTGTTACCCATCAATGCAGGAGCCCCCACTAGGTTACCGGCGATTGCAGTGAAATTAAAAGGACTAACGGCATAGACGAATCCCTCCAGTGGACGGTATTCTGCGCGATTCCACACACCAGCAGACGACTCCAGTGGCTGTTGCGCGTATAATTCCTGTGCATACTTCACGTTGAACCGGAAGAAATCGGCCAGTTCAGTGATACAGTCGATCTCCGCCTGGTAGACATTCTTTCCCTGTCCTAGCATGGTAGCCGCGAGCATCTTGTATCTATGTTTGGTAGATATCAAATCCGCCGCTTTCAAAAAAACAGCTGCTCTGTCTACAAAAGGAGTTTTCAACCAATTTTCCTTCGCCTTCATCGCTGCTTTGATAGCCGCCTCCACGTCAGACGACTCCGCCTGACTCACTTGAGCGAGAACCTGTGAATGGTTACCAGGGTTGACCTGCTTTAGCGTCGTAGGCTTTTCAATAGCCTTGCCTCCAATGGACAGAGGGATCTTAATGGCACCGTTATCGGTCAGTTTTAGCGTTGCCTCACGTAGGAGATCCCATTCGACAGAGTTCTTGGCAAAATCCTTTGTCAG
This sequence comes from Citeromyces siamensis, assembly GCA_003706365.1. Lineage (NCBI taxonomy): Eukaryota > Fungi > Ascomycota > Pichiomycetes > Pichiales > Pichiaceae > Citeromyces > Citeromyces siamensis. The sequence goes on from PPLB01002033.1 coordinate 10,580, forward strand.
TTCGTTTTTGATCTGGGGTAATTTTACCGAGGACAACTGGGCAACTCCTCTTCTTAGTGTTATTCCTCGTGTTAGGCACTTCATAGTTGTTGAGGTGAGCGCGGGTGCAACTGATATATATATATCTCCCCGCGCTCGCTTGCAGCTTCCGCGAAATTAAACAGGGGAAATCGAAGCGAGGTTGTAATTTTGAATGCCGTAGATGCTACCGGGAATGAAGACGTTCGCCGTTATTTGTTGAGCGTCGTGAAATCAATGTTCACATTTTAAAATGGCAAAGAGAATTGAGAATTTCTTCTTGAGTACTCAAGGTGACAAAATAAACTCAACTCATCACGGTTGATTCTACTTAAATTGGACATCCTGATCATGATCTGCAAGTGTTCTGAAGGTCTGAACTCCGCGCAATCCTGTCTGCGTTTGAATGTCTTTTTGATATGCGATACAAAAGACCGACGGGACTCCAGACTCTAATGGACCCATTGAGATACATCAGTAAACAGGATCTTGTTAGCCTACTCGCAATAGCAGATTTTATGCAATTTTTTTGAATTTTTTCCCTGTATTCTACCGATAATCCTCCCTCAAGAACACTTTTCTGAAGTGACATGCAATTATATCGTAGCGTGATTATATAGTGACAGGTTCACTGACTATTAGAGCTGAAACTTCATGACTTACCAAATGAGATTAATCTAGAATTGAATCACAATGACATGTTGATATCTCCTTAATTAGACACAGCAGTATTTGTTTCGGTGATGCATTAATAAGCCCATCGCAACTTTGGTTACAGTTAGCGGTGTCTCAATCCACCCCTAGTGACCGATACCGAAACATCTGTACCCATAATATTTCTACTGTAAGGAAACAGGGCCTATGCCAACCGTGTCTTGTGCCTCAACTTTCTGTATTGATTTTGACCGTGCCGACAAACGATCTGGTCTGACTTGGGTTCCTTCCTCCAATGGTACCAACGATTGTTTTCGAAAATTGAAACATCTTCTGATCTTTGGTGATCGTGATCATGATTTAAGGAATAAGAAGCCTTCGTTGGAAGGAATGAATCCCATCCTACTCTTTTGATTCCCCGGTAAACTTATAGTACCTTCTTCCAATTTGCTTAGAGCCCCTTTGGAACTCCTTGTTCTGGAACATGTAAGCGAAGGAATCTGATGTCTCAAAATTTATTTTTATCACGCAGTGTTTCAAATAGGATGATCACTAAAGCGACTTGATTGTTGACTTTCAACGCCGATTCTGTGGAACTCGTAAGATATAATCTCCAAGTTCCTGAGTCCCAAAAGAAGGTTGTATCGCGCAAATAAATGATCAAACCAGCGAGTGAGTGGACAAAAAGCGCTTCTGATACGGCGGTGAGAAACACTGCTGTGAGCCTTTGTCGGATATACACGCCAAATACTCGATGAGAAGAGCAAAATGTTTCAATAGAGGGTGTGTGGCTAGTCCGCAAACCATGAGAAATGTGTTGCGTACCTTGTGTCTGCTCGACAAGTGACGGATGGGTAGTTTAATTGACCGAATATGGACTTGCTGTAGCAATGTGGCAAGAGCGATTAGTGAATAACCTCTAGTCAAGTGTACATCACCAGTGATCAATTTTGAACCCGAGGAGATCTAAGGTTATTGACTTTGAAATCGGAGAATATTTTTTAAATGCAAGCATAGAGACATTAATACGGCATCACCGACAAAGATCGCAGTTCTGAGTTGCTTTACAGGTTGGTGGAACACACGGTTCATGTCTCTGGAAGTTTAGTTTTCCTCCGAGATGTGATATCAACACGTTGTTCCAGTTGCGCCCGAACAGGTGAGAGCCATACAACCAATTTGTTGATGATGCGAGGAACTGGGAGCAGCTTGAGTTGTGTATAGTTCCCACTCACAGTTTTCTCTCTTTCCAGGTTACCACGAAACCGTCCGTAGTAATACTTTTTCGGGTAAATGATGTATTCTCTACCTGAAGCTGTTAATTAAAGTCTTTTGGCTCCGTTTTATACACGAAATACTCCCGCAAGAGGAGGACTCAAATACAGATGTGTTGTGAAAGCAACGCATTGAGATTCGCTTTCTTGAGAATTTGATTTGATGAGTTGATCTCTTTGCGTAGTTTTTTTTTTAGAATGAGAGAAACACTAGCGAAATCCAACATGGGAAAATACATCTGTTCGAAAGTGGAGTCATCTTGGAGATTACCTCTGCATACCAAGTGAGACTTGTGCGGCAAATTTTGTCGAGTGGGTTAAATCTTCAGCTTGTAATTCCATTATGGGACACGGGCGCATCTGTATCAGAAACTTCTTGAACAGTTTTAATTAACGAGAGACTGTAGTTACTCCATCATGCTTTGAATCCACTGTGGGTCCTTTAACGCTGCGTATGGGTTTTCGGTCGCTTCTCTGTCTAACATTTAAATACCACCTTAGTTGGCGCAGTTATCTGGATGAAACTGGCACTATCCCTCAGGTTTTCTTTCTCCTTTGGTGATATAGTTAAGTGATGCGATTGATGTTCAATGCGGTCGTTTGTTATTGGTGAGTTTGTTCTAGACGAGGACGCCATTTGAGAGAAGAGAAATATGACTTCGTCGTCAACCAGCCAATCGCAAAACTTTACTCGAACCCCAAAGTCGGGCGCATCACGCAACCCTACTTTGTACTTTGCAGTTCTCTTTAATGGATCATAGACGATCAGACGCTGTCCAAAATAGAAACGTGGCTAAGATTCTGAATACCCAATCAGTGCGATTGGGGAGTAGAGTTGTCCCCTCTTTACCAATGTATGGTGACGCTTTTACTGCAAAGCGTATTGTATACGGCGTTTTGGAATACTAGCCTCCTTCAACAATATTCTAGTGCTCCCGAATATAATCAAATTTAGACTTTCCGTGACTCCATTGGAGCCTGGCGTACCGGGTGAGTGTTGATACCAACATGTCTGAACGCGATCATTGAAGAATTCCAATCACATGTTATTGTTGAAACAGTTCGATCGATTTTGTCTGAGGTTTCTTGATAAGATGGATTTATGATCTCTTTGACTGCACAATGAATTTGGCATGTCAGACTTGTCGTGGAATGCCTGTAATATTTTGCTCGACCAACATCATCTGTTTTCGGACAGGCAGGATTTGTTGTCATGTGGCTCTACACATCATATTGCTTTCATATAGTGATGGATAATAATCTATGAGAAAAGATACATAGACATGAGTCCCATGGAATCCCGGGCGAATTAGCGGGTTTAACACGCTTGAAATTTACGGATGAATCAGGCGCTACTTGAGGGATCAGGCCTGGTTCCCTTAACTGAGATGAAACTCGGGCCACATTCTGAAAATCGAGCTCTGCTGTGGAACTGCACGACAGAATGGAATTCAAAAAAATGTCACGTCTTAACCCTTCGATAAAAAAAAGAATAATGCAATTTTTAAATATCCGCACACCACTTTCAAAACCATGCAAGCGCCGGTGGTTTTCATGAGTATGTAACTGTTTTGCCCCGATATTCTAACCTAAAGACACGTCTACCGAAAGGCAGACGGGACGCCAAGCCCAGATCTCGAATATTACAGCCGCAAAAGCCGTGGCTGACATCATCAGAACATGTCTGGGACCCAAAGCGATGTTGAAAATGCTTTTGGATCCGATGGGAGGGATTGTACTGACCAACGATGGACATGCTATTCTGAGAGAGATTGATGTTTCTCATCCAGCTGCCAAATCGATGATTGAGCTCTCCAGAACACAGGACGAAGAGGTTGGAGATGGCACCACTTCTGTCATTGTTCTAGCTGGCGAAATTCTCGCTCAGACTTTCCCATACATTGAGAAGAATATACACCCTGTAGTTATCATCCAGGCTTTGAAAGAGGCTTTGAAAGATGCGTTGGAGGTGATCCACCGGGTGAGCACCCCGATCGATCTGGACAACGAGTCGGCCATGATAAATCTCATTTCTGTATCTATTGGAACAAAATACATCTCAAAATGGAGTGATGTCATGTGTGCGTTGGCTCTGAAAGCGGTCAAAACGGTGCTGGTGGATCAGGGCGACCACAAGGAGATTGATATCAAGCGGTATGCTCGCGTGGAAAAAGTGCCAGGCGGAGAGATCACCGACTCGCAAGTGCTCGACGGTATATTGCTCAACAAGGATGTTGTACACCCAAAAATGTCGAGATACATCGAGAACCCAAGGGTGATCTTGCTGGACTGTCCTCTGGAGTACAAGAAGGGAGAGTCCCAGACAAACATCGAGATGACCAAAGAGGAGGACTGGAATAGACTATTGGAAATTGAAGAAGAGCAGGTACGTGTCATATGCGAGCAGATCCTCGCGTTCAAGCCGGATCTGGTGATTACTGAGAAAGGTGTGTCTGACCTGGCTCAGCATTACCTTCTCAAAGGTGGTGTTTCCGTTCTGAGGAGAGTAAAAAAGAGCGACGATAACAGAATCGCCAAGGCGACAGGCGCCACCATCGTGAACAGAGTGGAGGATCTCAAGGAGTCAGACGTGGGCACGAAGTGTGGACTTTTCAAAGTGGAACTGATGGGTGACGAATACTACTCCTACTTGGTACAGTGTGAAAACCCTGGTGCATGCACCGTCTTGTTAAGAGGACCTTCCAAGGATATCTTGAACGAGATTGAGAGAAACTTGCAAGACGCGATGGCTGTCGCCCGTAACGTATTTTTCGAGCCGTCCCTCGCACCCGGTGGGGGCGCTACAGAGATGGCTGTATCTGTTGCATTGTCCGAAAAGGCAAAGCAAATTGAAGGGATCAAACAGTGGCCCTACCAGGCTGTAGCTGATGCGTTTGAAGTGATTCCAAGAACGCTAATCCAAAACTGCGGTGGTAACCAAATCAGAGTCCTCTCGCAATTGAGAGCAAAACACGCCGAGGGCAATTCCACCTGGGGTATCGACGGTGACCTCGGCAAGATTGTCGACATGAACTCATACGGAATTTGGGAACCAGAGGTTATCAAACAACAGAGCATAAAGACAGCCATCGAGAGTGCTTGTCTTCTCCTCAGAGTTGACGATATTGTGTCAGGCATAAGAGCTCCCAAGAGTTGATGTATTGTCATTCTATAAATTTTCGTAAGCTTCTTGAAATTCGTCATCTGAACCTTTAGACTGATCCATGTTATCGTCCTGTTCACCTTGCTGATTGTCCTCCTCCTGCTGATCCTCTTGATCCTCTTCCAAGGGAAATAGCTCATTCACTTTACCAATCATCTCCTCGCATTTTTCCTCGTCGAATCGTTGATCGCATTCTTCAACTACTCCATAAAGAGCCACCATAGACCGAGGAAGCAGATTTACGATCTGCAATTTTTCCACCTTTTCCAACTCCATAGTATTGAGGTACTGCATAAGCTCCGTAATGGATTTCTCATTTTGAATCATCGTTGGCGAAGAGTGGAAGTAGCTCTGTAGGTCTCTTGTTACCGCTTCCAAGTCCATCAAATGGTTTTGTCTGCTTTTCCTAGGTTTTGACGTTTTCGTCTTGGGATCAAAATCCCATCCATTTTCTTTTTCGATCGATTTAAGGTGTTCAAACACCTCAAAGTTGCACAGAAATTTTTCTCTAGCCACTTCGATGTTCATCACCCGTACACCACATTCATCATGGTGAAAAGATCATTATAGTTTCCTCGATCTTGATGTTTTGGTTTATAAATATTACTAGTCTCCTTTATAAATATTGCTAGTGTCTACATCGGGAAAGAAAATACTCTGTTGAGCGAGTAAACTTATTATCTCTGAATCGAAAAGATATTTCCTCGAACTCTTCATTATTTGAAAATCCGCCATCTAACGGCATGTTAACAAGAAAAATAAAAGTGTTGTTTTGAGAATCCATACACTAGCCACGGGAATAGTCGTTTTCGTCGGTGTGTTGGATCAGCTGCGATCAGATACTAGGATGCAGGACGAACGGACTACTTGTTTCTGTTATTCCGCTTTTGTTTAAGAGGTCATTCCTCGTCATCACACGTGCATGAGAATAGTCATTCTTCATGTTCGAGGGAGCATTCTCCACAAAAGCTATGCATCCTCTTGCAGGAGTAATTCGTGTATAAAAGGGAGTCGAAAGACTTCAATAAAGTAGCAACTTCAAGTAGAAGTAATACATCATTTATCCGAAAAAGCATTACTACGAACAGCTTCATGAATACCTGGAACGATAGAAAATTATGAGCCTGCTCCTAGTTCCGTGCATCATCAACAGTTTTACCATCCTGTGTGCATTCCAAAGCCACTGTCATGCTGAAAAGATGTAGCTTTCACTTCTATTAATATAAAAAATTAAACAAACGTTTGGTGACCCAAGAGTGTGTTTGGAGAATCTTGCTATAATGATCGGAAAACATTTCCAAGAATGCAGAATGCATTGTCGGATGTATCATATGTACTAATGCTCATCGTGAATTAAAGCCAAACAAGAATGAGATAACCAACACCGCTAGGGATACAGCCCTCGCATTTGGTTCGACAATGATCGAAGTGGTCATAGGTACATACAGCAATGCTCATAGCTAGTTTCCTGATGTGAATTTTGTATTTATTTACAGAGTATAAGTTGCATTGTACGCTCAACAGAGAATCTCGTGCTGTATTTTTGCCGCGGGCTTATGAAATGAGTGACAAGAATGCTCTACTATTCGATGTAATACCTTAGAACGACTGTGACGGCGTTAGCCATCTTACAAGAGCCGTGCATCACAGTCGGTTTACAACTGAAATTGCCAATGATGGACTTCAACAAAAGTCAAATACAGGACGATAACTGAATTCGCTATTCCAATTAACCAAAGAATCATTTGAAAGGAACAAGGTCTGATTAGTCCCATGTGATTATCCACCCTTACAACAACGGCCAATATTTCGCTTTTTCTATCAAGTCTATGGATTATTATTTTGATGAGGTATCAACAGGACTATACGTTGTTATTTAGTCTCAAAGTCATGCGTGGAATCGTTCGTAATCGCAGGTGGCATCCGAGGCAATATGTACGATGACGCGAGATCTCGGAAAAAAAGCTGCAGATCGCGGAAGAATTCCACGGATGCATGATGATGTCATACATGAGCAGCAACGGCTACAACACAAGCACAAACCAAACTGCAAACACAAAAAAAAAAAAACGGATATAGACAATACACACTACATTATCGTAATCAAAAAGAAACTCATAATCATTATCTATAAACCACTTACTGTTGAGCGTTGGTGGCAGCAGTGATCTCAGCTTGCTTAACCAAGTTGGATGGGGCGTCCATCCTCTCCAGCATAACCTCAATCAATCTGATTCTGGAGTTCTTGTTGAACTCGGCATCGTTGAACAACTTCTCAAGCTCAGCTGGAGTAGAAACTCTGATGTTCTCACTGTCCTTAGCGTTGAACAATGGCAAGAGCTGCAAGTGGTTCCATGGCTGGATATCGTTGTATTGAGCGGTGACACCGTGGATCAATCTCTCGATGGTGTAACCGTCGTTGTTCAAGACAAACAAGTATGGTTTCAAGTTCCATCTGCACATAGTGGAGATCTCCTGGACAGTCAACTGCAGAGAACCGTCACCAATGAAGAGGATGACTCTCTTGGCTGGGTCAATCTCCTCGGCGGCCATAACGGCACCGAGGGTGGCACCGGTGGTGAAACCAATGGAACCCCACAAGACCTGGGAGATACCGTAAGCGTTGACTGGGTAGTGGGTTTGGACAACACCGAAGGCAGAAGTACCGGTTTCAGCAATGACAACGTCACCCTCCTTGAGGAACTTGCCAAGTCTCTGCCACAGCCATTCTTGTGTGATCTTGTCAGCAGCCTTAACCTCAGCAGGCTTAGCTGGGACAGCAACTGGCTTGTAGTTCTTGACATAGTCACCAATCTTACCGAGCAAGACTCTGAGGGCCTCCTTCATCTGGACACCTGGGTAGACAGATTTCTTGACCTGGGTGTAGTCAGAGTGGAACTCGACAATGTTCTTGGTCTCGTAAGAGTAAGAGAAAGAACCGGTGTTGAAGTCAGACAGCAAAGCACCAACAGAGAGAATCAAGTCAGCAGACTCAACAGCCTTCTTGACCTCTGGGTTAGACAAGGTACCAGTGTAGACACCACCAAATCTCTCGTGTTGTTCGTTCACAACACCTTTACCCATTGGGGTGACAAAGACTGGGAAGTTGGTCTTGTCAACGAGTTCAGAGGTCTCAGCCTGACAAGAGTGTCTAGAAGCACAAGCATCAGCAAGGATGACTGGATTCTTAGCCTTGGCAACGAGCTCCAAGATGCTCTCGATGGCCTCCTCTTGGGCATCAGCTGGGTTAGGGTGCAAGGAGAGATCGATTGGCTTCTTGAGCAAATCGGCAGAAACGTTCAAGTCGACAATGTTGGCTGGCAAACCGAGGTAGACTGGTCTTTGGAAGATGTAAGCCTCTCTGATCAATCTGTCAATCTCAGCAACAGCGGATTGGACGTCCTCAACCCAAGCGGTGGTGTGAGAGATGTGGCTGGACATCTTGTGGAACGCGTCAAAGTCACCATTACCCAAGGTGTGGTGAAGCAAAAGTTGCTTCTGTTGGGAAGAGGTGGATGGAACACCGACAACGTGCAAAAGACCAACGTGTTCGGCGTAAGAACCAGCAATACCGTTCAAAGCAGACAACTCACCGACACCAAAAGTGGTGATCAAACAGGAGAGTCCCTTCAATCTAGAGTAACCGTCAGCAGCGTACGCGGCGTTCAACTCATTGGCGTTACCGGCCCATCTCATACCCTCAACCTCGTAGATTTTGTCCAAGAGGGAAAGGTTGAAATCACCTGGAACACCAAAGATGGTGTCGACTTTGACTTGGTGAAGTCTCTCAAAGAGATAGCGACCTAAGGTAATTTCAGACATTGTTCAAATATGTTTTGTGATGTTATAAAAACTCGAGGGCGCGCCCCATTTATATATGTTTGCCATCGTGTGGCACCGCATGATGAACATCTTTACATCTTTGCTGCTTTCTCTATTGTTTCCGCTGCAGGTTTTGCAGTTTTATCGGATGACGATGCATAACGCATGGCAGTGGAATGATGCTCATCCGAGGTTTTTTTGTTATCCGGACACCGCGATGGCGTCGTCATCTCTTGTCTCCACCTTTCTCCACCTGCCATTAACTTTCACGTTGCCTCTCCCGCTGTTCGACTAATCCCGAGACTTTTCTGTACATGAATTGTACGACGTCGCCAAAGAAAATGAGGTATATTTTCGAATGATGTAGGTGGATCGGCTTAAAGTGCCGATTACTTGCACCATTGGAATGAAACCACGTACGATCTCATTTCCTATATTGAAAATTATCATCATTGCCTTTCATATTGACAGGCAGAAAGAGATCTTTGCAGCTTGCAAGACACTAGGTTGATTTGCATATGACAAAGTATAAGGGTCCTATTTTTGGTGAACTTGCTAACAATACTAAATCCTAAATGCTATTATGCTTGCTGAACCGAGTACCTCTTGGTTTATCGCACATATTTTCCGTGATAAAGAATATTGGTCTGAAATACCACCGCTGGACACAATAGGAAATCAGCCTAGCTTCCAAACCCGTCGTCGATCTACGTAGAAAATTCCGATGAAAAAAAAAAAAAAAAAA
>PPLB01002050.1:3559-16053 GCA_003706365.1 Citeromyces siamensis
TTTTTTTTTTTTTTTTTTTTTTTTCGGAATCTTTTTGTACACCGGGAGTCGAACCCCTACCCACACATGCCACAACCAGCAAAAGAGACACCGGCTATATGTGACACATGCCTCGGTGACAACCAGTATCTCGAGCTCATAAGAGAAGAAAACGGTCTAGAGTGCAAATTTTGTACGCGTGCCTTCACCACCTACAAGTGGACGCCCGCTAAAGGTAAGAAACAACGGCACACGATGATATGTCTCACCTGTGCGAGCGCAAAGAACTGCTGCCAAAGCTGTATACTGGACCTCACTTATCAGATCGACCTGACATTGAGGGACCAGGTTTTCAGGCTCGCCGGAGTATCTGGTTTCGGTGATTTAGAACAGGACCCGAAAAATGACACCTCGAAAGCGTATGTCGCGCAGCAATTGGAGGCCAAGATGCGAGACGGGCTGTTGGAGAATGTAGAGCCCGAGACTGCTGAAAGGGCAAAAGAGCTGCTTGCAAAAGTGGCGCTGGCGGCGAAAAGCCGTGTAATAAGTGAAAAGGCTGAAGGGGAGCCGGGAATTTCTCTTCCGAGACCAACCTCCAAAACAGGTTTCAAGAAACTTGTTGCGCAGCTCCCCTTTAACGGGAACCTTGAGGATTTGCCCGTTCAAGAGGTGAAGTCCTTCTTCGTTTTCGGGGTGACACACGACATACCGGATTACCTCATAAGAGAGTCGATTACCTCGCGTTATGGCGGTGTAATCGAGTCTGTGTACATAAACAGGCACGCGCGATGCGGGTTTATCACTTTTTCTAGCCGGGCGAACGCGGAAAAAGTGGCACGTTGTGTATGCTCAGAGCAGGCCGTGAAAACGATACCTGCTGTCGTGGTGATAAACAGCACGCCGATCAGGTTTGCGTGGTCCAAAGTTCAGCACCTCGGGAACACTAATGCCGACAATTATAACCTGGCCAATGTCGTAAGGAAACAGATGGTTGTGCTTGCGGCAAAGTCCCAGAAAAGCTCTAAAAGGAAAGCTGATACGGAAGACAAACCTGCAAAGAAAATGGCCAGCGTAAACTACGCCTCTACGAGGGACAATTACGAGATGTGACACTTAGCGCATATATATTGTGACCTTCACGACCATGAGTGAGACGCAGTTTAGTATCGCGGCGTGTGCGCTGTTGTTAGTGGGCACGGCTCTCCTGTGGAGGGTGATATGGTGCCTGCCCTGCTGCTGTCTGGAAAGGGGCACACACGGCGAAAAGGCTCAAAGGGCTCACAAGGTCAGGATGATGGTCATGCTCGGGTCAGGAGGACACACGGGAGAAATGCTCAGTATACTTTTGCAGTTTGACGCCAACATCAAGCGGGAACTGGCGATAACCTACGTCCTTTCAGAGGGAGACGAAACCTCGAGAAAGAGAATACCCGAGGCAGACCCAGACACCATATACGTGAGTCGCGCACGACTGGTGAGGGAGAACGCCGCTTGTGCCGTATGGCACACTTTACGCAGCATTTCCACCGTAGTGAGGCGGGCGAGTCCTCCTGATGTTTTACTGGTCAACGGACCAGGGACGTGTGTTCCTCTTGCGTACGTTTTTTTCATCTACAAAGTTTTCGGCCTCGCACACACAAAAATTGTGTACGTGGAGAGTCTCGCGAGGGTCAATGGGCTCAGTGTCAGCGGCAAGCTTATCAAGCCGATATGCGATCGATTCATAGTGCAGTGGCCTTCCAATTTGGAGAGGTGCGAGTACCATGGCATTCTTGTATAGTGAAAACCTTCTACTATCCATAAGATATCATTAACTACATAAAAACCGTTGCGCTTACTGTCTCGACTTGATGATGTCGACAAACTCTGGTTTCAGCGAGGCTCCGCCCACGAGGAAACCGTCAACGTCTGGCTTGTCCTTAAAGTCCTTGGCATTCTTGCCGTTGGCAGAACCACCGTACAGGATTCTGACAGAGTCAGCCTGCTCACCAATGGTGGATCTCAGGTAGTCTCTGATGTCCTTGTGGATCGACTGGGCATCGTCGGCTGTGGCAGCCAAACCGGTACCGATGGCCCACACTGGCTCGTAGGCAACGACAATGTTGGACCAGTCGGAAACAATGTCGGCAACAGCCTTCAATTGACGCTTGCAAACGTCCAAGGTGATTCCTGCCTTTTTCTCGTCGATGGTTTCACCGATGCAAAAGATAACCTTGACACCGTTCTCCAGAGCAAACTTGGTCTTGGAGGCAATGAACTCATCGGTCTCCTTGATGATGGTTCTTCTCTCAGAGTGACCGGTGATCACCCACTTGGCGCCAAAGTCCTTGATCGCCTCGACAGACAGCTCACCGGTGAAAGCTCCGCTGGCCTTGTCGAAACAGTTTTGAGCACCAACTTCAACGGTGGGCGCCTTGACAGCGTCCACGGCGGTTCCCAAGTATGGGGCTGGTGGGCAGATGACAACCTCAACGTTGGATGGCAGGTTGGCCTTGTTCAAGTTGTCCACAATACCCTCAATTGAGGCTTTGGAACCGTTCATTTTAAAGTTTCCTCCGACAAAGAATGTGCGAGCCATTTTTCTTTTTTTCGCTTGTTTCTATGCTGTTGAGTGCAAGGTGGGGCCTTATATATACTGCTGCAGTAACACCTGACGACGCATCACCTGGTGGGTCGTGCGGGACACAAGACGCACGAGATGGGGTTTTGTTTGCTATAGAGGAAAGAGGGAGGTAAAAGGAGAGCAAACGTACGCGTGTCAGGAGACGTTGAACTTTGGGCGATTTGTGCGGTGTTTTTTTTTTTCTGGATGGTTTGGCGTCGTAATGCAGCATTATGCGCGTGTCAGCCGATCGGCGCGGTGTCCGGATGTGTAGGATGGAAGCACTTCGAGGCTCGATCACCGTGGGCCCCTCCCAACGAAAAGGCTTATTTTAAACGCACGTTTTTCATCAGAATACGAAGCCGTAAATGGTGGCTCTATCCAGTAGTTTTTAGTAAGGCTGGCTGCTCAGAAAGATAGCGGTGAAACTTTTGCATTGTTTTCTCTGATTGGGAATATTTATTGTATTTTTGTACCGACATCTCTTTGTAAATCTCTACCAACACAATCCCCAATGATCCTGAGGAGGCGTCGTAACCCAAGCACCGCTCGGTTATCACGCCTCCAGATCAGACTGAGCCGGAGAACATGCGTCTCTCATAACCAGTTCACCCCTGCCATTGAGAAACCTCTGCATGTTCTCCATCTGCTTGAGCTTTTGGCTGTTTATCGCCTGTTTTTCCGCGTCAATGATCTTTTTAATCTCTTCAGCGGAAATCTTGTCCTGCGAATGGAACTTGAGCTCATCGGTAAGCTCAATCTCCACCTCTTCCTCGTCCGCGTCAGACCATTTCCTCATCTTGGTCTTGAGCTTGTACCTCTCGGTCTCTGGGTTCTTCTCCATCGTTATAAACTGGCAGTGCGGGATGTTGGTCAGCGACTCAAACTCCTCCACAGACCACCTAAACCACTTCATCAGGAACACGCGAGCCCATATCCCGTGTGTTACAAGCACAAGAATACTCGGGAACTTGTCAGAGTTGAACTGCCTGAATAGCGTCTCGTTGAAACCTGCACACCGGTCATACACATCCGCTGCACTTTCCCCATACGGAATACGGTAGAAAAAATGGCCATAATGAGCCCTTTCTGCCCATATCCTCTCCATCTCTTCAGAATTGGATTGGAAATTGCCAAAGTCCTGTTCTCTCATCCGAGGTTCCTCGTGAACCTTGTAATCCACCCCGGTGTCCTTGATCCCGTTTATAATGTTCTTACAAGTCTGACGCGCCCTCTTGTAAGGAGACTGGTAGAACAGGATCGAGTCATCCGGTTTTAAAATCGATCTCAACTCAAGCCCCGCCAAAGTTGCCTGTTGCTCGCCCCTCGGCGTCAATGAGACGCGGTGGTTCGGAATATACCGATTAACGCTCTTGTCACAGTTGCTCTCCGACTCGCCGTGACGTACAAGGATGATTAACTGGTGTTAACGGCGGATCACACTCACTTACTCTAGGTCTAGCCATCTGTGGTGTATGGGTGCCAGGTTTCTTAGATCAACCGACCCTGATCCGAACGACACCATCACTTTACCACGCGTCGTTGTGTTGTACAATGACCAATTTATGCAGGATGCTTCTGCACCTGTTAAACCGATAAAGAGGTCTCCCTCTACTATATTCATTTAGATCACGGTCTATCAGGTCTGCTCGGCACGATGCAAGGCGTAGCCTCTGTGCAGACAAATACTGATTCCCTCACGCGGTGATATCTCAAGCCCGATCTTTAGACTCTATCAAGAAAGTAAGGGCCTTCCGAAAGCCTCATGACAGAAAATTGGCCGCTCTTTTAATCAATGAAAATGACCGCTCATGCCAATTACAACCACTGTAAAATTAATATTTTGCTGACCCAGGCTGAGCATCCAAGCGCTTGGTCTGACTTCCAACAGCACTTGATGAGGAGATAAACACCGAAAAGCATTGACATCGTACAATCACGAGTTTGACGAGCCGACGAGGCAAAGAAATCGAAAATGGAGATTGGATAATTTACCTTTTACATTGTTTTCAACACGATCAATGCCAAAATTAGGACGCTGCTGTGACCACGCTGGAAGTTTATGGTAGATCTGGTTATTCATCGTTGTAATAGTCTATGGTTGTATGTACTTATATACTCCGTTTGGTCATGTCGGTGTATTGGATCAGCAGATCCGATAATTGGATGCATCGAAGGAACAGACTACTGTATTCGGTCAACCCGTTGTTGATCAAGACGGTCATTCCTCGTGATTACATGTGAATGAGACACAAACCCCATGCATGTTATCAAGCTTCAACTGCAGGGATTCAAATAATGATCTAAATGATCTCTTTCACGCATAACGCGAGTGCAACGTATTCCGCTTCGGCAGTGGAAAAGAGTGGGTTGCTTGGGGGAAAACTAAGAGATGGCTCCTGCTAACTGTACCAGACATCCTGCAGTAGACTTCCTGTCTCCCCTGTCACCCGCATAGTCGGCATCCGAGTATCCCACCAGCTTGAGTGACTCAGACGCAGAATATTTCAGGTGGAGATCTGTGGTTCCTTTTAGGTACCGAAGTATACCTTTTACATCGGCCAAGTGGTGTTTTGAAGGATTTGACATGTAGCGGCCTAATATGCCAACACTGTACGCAATATCTCCCCTGACCGTGTTGGTAGTATACAGCAACTTGCCGACTAATGAACGATACTCTGTGTCTTGAGCGGTCGATGCTGGGGAAGATTCTCTTGTGGTATGATTATGGCGACCAATGGAGAGGTAACTGGGTTACAGTGCTGCATCCAGAGGTCGTTTAAAAGTCTGCTGGTGTCTTTAAGGAATGGTTTTACGTGATCATTCTCAATATCGATTCCAAGGAACCGTGCCATTGAGGTCTTCCATTGAGAATCGTCCTGCCAGGTGAAACTTCACCTGCTGGATGTCAGCCATATCTTGTCCGACTAACAAAAAGTCGTCGACATACAAACCTATGATGAGAAAACGTGAATCGCCGAAGCGCCTAATGTACAGACCATGTTCCGCTGGGTTTCGACGGAATCCCAGCTTGTCGAGAAAACCGTGAATGACAAGATTCCATTGATGCGGTGCTCGTTTAAGACCGTACAAGCTTTTCTTTAGGTAGCAGAGCTGACTAGGACGACCAGCCAGACCAGGCGGAGGCCTCATAAAAATCAGCTCATCGAGCTCCCCATACAGAAACGCAGTACTTATATCCATGTGGTGAACGTAGCAATGACATTGGGCAGCAGTAGCCAGGAAGGCTGTCATACCGTAGGACAGGGGAAACGTTTCTGCATCTTCTATTTGAGAGAACCCACGTGCAACGAGGCGCGCTTTGAACAGTTGGCTATTCCCAGAGGAATCCTCATGAGCTGTATCTCAGTCCGAATGGCAGCTTTCCAGTGGACGCGAGCACCATAAGCCACGGCCGATACGTGTCCGGGATGCCAGTAGCAATCAGACGAAAAGACGCTGTCCATTGTAAGTGGAGGAATTGTCCTATCATTTTATCCTATAAGTTCCATTGCAATTCTAAAAGCGTTCTCATGCATAAATTAGATGAAGCATTGATCATAAAACAGCGAACCCACAAACTTTGCTATCTCGATTAACCTGGTATTTGAGAGGCTCGGTATGATTGACGACGCGGTACGCGTTTATCAAGAAATGTCGATTGGGTAAAAAATTTTTTTGGTGCCGGTGAAATTGATAACCTTAGAGAAAGATGGAATCGGTTATGTCTACCTAAACAGAATGTATGCACCTGAGAAGTGGTAGATCATTAAGCCCAAATAGATGCAACCAAGCATATACCATATCTAAGGCGCAATAAGAAAACGTAGCTATGATTAAATATCACCAAAAATGATATATAGTTTACTAAAAAAATACAAATCTATGAATAATTCATCGAAAAAGGTAAAGATTCATGCTCCTCCTGTGTAGGTATATACCTGGAAAGAGAGAAAACTATGAGCGGAAAATATACAACTCAAGCTGCTCCAAGTGATGTAATCCCTTTATTGCATTCAGCAGATGGACGTCCAAATCAAAAAGAGAGCAGGAACAACTACAACGTGCGAGAGAAGTGGCCTAATAACCAATACAATTCTACAAACACTAGGTAAAAACATCATCTCCACCTCACTGAGCCACCTTTACGGATATTCCTCTGCAGAATCGCGTCAGAACTGACGCTCCCGTATCACCCGGGCAAGAGAGAGCGCCCCCGTGAGGCTCGACTCGAAAGTCTCCTGACTGCTGACACTTCCCGAGCTTCTCTGTCTAACCTTTTCAAACAGTTTTCGGTGGACCGGAGAAGTTCTGGGCCACCCTGTCTCGTCTGGCCACTCGGAATCCAAACTACAGACGGAATTACGGCTCACGCTTCTCGAGAAATCAACAGCCGGCGGCCTCCTCGTGCTCACTTTCATGAGACGAGACACAAAGCAGCTCAGCGACTGCAGAAAGGGCACGTTGGCATTTTTAAGCTCTGCGCACTGCAAAAGCTGCGACATGGTCAGCTCCATGCCCACTTTGTAGCCCTTTCTGAAATCCTCGACAAGCGCGATTTCTCCGTGGGACTGCTGGATCAGTTGTTCTAGTGTCTGCAGGGAATCGCATAAGCGGCCAAGCTCGTCTCTCACGCCTTTTGCCAGACGCCTCGAGTCGGGCGATCTTATCAGATCAAGAAGATCAAAGTACTCAAAAATGAGGAGCAGAATATCAACTTCCGCATGACGCATAACGCGAGGCAAGAGGAGAGACCTCAGCGTGTTGGCACCAACAGTCTTACACGAGATTCCGCAGGTGGCGAGGACTGACTCAGCGTTGCGGAGGGTTTCGGCTGTACATTTTTCCGAGCCAGGTCCGATTTGGGCAGAAACGTCACTGGTCAACTGGAACTGGTTTGAACTGAATCTTGTCACACGAGCGTCACTCGCGAGGGACACAATGGGCAGGTTTGACCCAACCGGGTCGACGAGGACGTCGATACACAGCGAAAAGGATGAATCAATCACAACGAGGCATTCTTCGGTCAGGATGTGCTTGAGAAAGAAGAGAGTTGTCTGGAGCTGCGGCTGTGAGTAACAGCACACAAATGCGATGTCTATTCTTGCCGATAGGGCGAGAGAGACGGTGTCGAGGGATCTAAAATGGTGAGAGGGAGAGTAGTCGTGGGTGGTGAATCTGCCGTACCACCGACCAGGAGAAAGGTGCCATCTCGGACGCTGCCTCCGCTACAAATAGCGTGCAGTTGTTGGAGGCGGTCAATTTCCACGAGAGAAAGTGGCAGAAGGGGGATTCGCCGACTTTTCGTCAGTTGGACTGATGGTATGGTTTCATCGCGTGAAGCTGTGTTATTTGACGGGAGATGATAATGCTCGTATTCCTCCCCGGTGACTGGAACAGAGAAAGGATCGGAATTCGAGGCCGTGGCAGAAGTAAGAGGTGACAAAGATGATGGCATCTCCCCGTTGTCCTGACACACAACTGGAAAATTCCGAGGACGGAAAACTAATTGTGAGTCTGGCGGAGGCGCGGCGATTGCTGGTCGAGGAACGAAATCAATCTGTTCCGGACGTCCATAGTCTGGTGATGCGTCCGAACGGTCCGACATGGTTTCATAATCATCCGATGCAGAATCCGATGAGTATGCCTTACGAGGGGCCCGGGAGTAATCCGAAAACGCGGGATTAGAAGGATGCTCAAGTGAAGACAATGTTGGGGCTCGATGCAGAAAGTTCTGACTCACCGCGGCCGGTAACATGGGATAATCATCAACAGACGGAGGTAGTTCCGAGTCTGGCATTGGTTCACCAAGCGGAGACAGCGAGGATTGGTCTCCATTTCACAGTCCAAAGGGTGCTCACTAGTATTTTGAGGGAACGCTGAGCTGTCGATAGGAGAACCAGTGGAAGACGAGGAAGGGGCACTGCCAAGACTCGTCGACCCAATAGGAAGAAACACGCCCGGTGAGTTGGTGTGAGAAAATGAGCTCACCGGATTGTCTTCCTTCCGGTCAAGCACTCCAGGAAATTCCGTTTGGGAAAAGGCAACATTATTCGAGACCACAATCGTATGTGTCGGAGGAATGTATACACGATAGGCTTTGTAGATGGCACTATAGCTGCACATTACTCCTGCTACAGCTCGTGGTCGAGCTGCGTTTCTGCGCGGGAACACACCATCGCTTGGTAGTCAAAGGGCCGTATAATTCCAGTGAGGGCAATCTGCCATACCAGAATAGCGAATTGAGGCGTGCGCTCTCGAAGATGTGCGATTGGTAAGGAACGCACTGGCAACAACTGTTTCCAGAAACTTTGTAGACCGGACTCTGATGAGCTCTTTAGTCTGAATCGGGCTATTCTTTCTGAAAGCCCTTTTTGGTGAATGTAGTGTGCTGTGTAATAACCATTGTCAGCCAAAAAATGGATCGAAAGCACCATTGTCAGAACGGAGGAATTCGATTTTCAGGTCTTCTCGCACCAGAGAGTCTGCCAGGCCTTCAGCACAGCAATGACAGTTGGTGCGGTTTGACTTTTCTGGGAAAGTGGTGGGTTTCTGATCCTTTCGGGAATTTGTTGCTACGCATGACTTGTTTGTACCCAAGCGTACATCTACTCCTTTCTGAGTTGATGTAATACACGATCGAGGGTTCAAGTTGTGAATGCAATTCGTGGGCACTAGCATCAACACGGGACACGTCACCCTACAAAGGCCCTGAGATGGGGGATCTCCAATCTTTCTCTGCATGAGATCAATGAAAGCAATACAGGCACCATTTTCGGTAGCTCCTTGATGCTGATCAGATTCTTTGTGGCATCAGGGACATAGAAGAATCGAATGGCTGAAGTTTAAATATTGAACCACGGCCGAGCACCGATTCCTTGTAAGGCATCCTCGTGATCGAGGAAGCTTACAAAATGGCTGCGGTTATTGCTCACGTGTATCGTGGCACCAGACCATGATTACTTTCTGGAAGCAAAGATGCCCATGCTTGTTCAGATTTCCATCTTCGGTCTTTTTGTTTCAGTTTGGACCGAACGGGTGCAGGTGCCACACAATCAGGATAATAGTGTCCCTTCTGATTGCAACGACGACAATGTGGAAGTTTGTCCTTTCTACGCCGCCACAATGTTGGCATCTGGTTTCACATCATCGACAATGTATTTCACAAGGTCATGAGTTGCGCGGTCAAATTGGGGCTTGGTCGTGAAAGCACGCGATTCTGTCTCTGCGTCGTTTGAATCGGCTAACCAGAACATGCCAATAAAGTCATCCTTGTCGGGACGATGTCGATGGAGAAATCCTCCAGAGTTCCTTGGTCTTGGACACAGACTCTTCCTCACGTGGAGGTTCAGAATTTGTAGATACATCCGAAGGCCAGACTTCGAAATGGTTCTCGCACTTACGCAGTCACACAGTATCCTCGAGAATTGAGGTGTTCACTTGATCATAGCATTCCCTAACCGAAGGGTCTGCACTTCCGATGTGAATGAAACGGTGCAGCTCAAAGCCGCAGATGCGAATTATTCGATCAAACGTCCTAATATTGCACAAAACTTTCGATCATTTAGCTGGGAATAAATACGCTAATTTTCGCGTAAAAGTTTTGCCATTTCGCGCCTCCGAAGATCCTCTTTCAGTCTGTTGATCGTCTGGATATCGTCATCTATCTGCTCCAGAAGTTTTCGGTTTTTAGTCAGAAGGCGTTCTACCAATGATTGTTATACAACGGAACTCCTTGTTTGGAGCAGAGTCAGGAAATACCGCTAGAACATCCACCATTGTCTTCATTAATGGTGGAAACCTTCATGGATAATTCAACCGTGAGGGTTGCTTGAATTCCTTCTAATCCTGTGTGGGCCCGTTTGACCGGGTTGAAAAAATAGAAATACTCAAACACTTCTTTTAAGTCGAATACTTGATAACTAACATATCCGGGGTTGAACAATAAAATCATGGACAGAATATTCATGGTTTGCCTAGAATTTCACACGGCTGAAATATTAAAACTATGGATGTCGTTGCCTATCCATAGAACCCGGCGTCATAATAACACCAAGATTCTTCACATCCTTTTACTACACAGACCACTTTAGATACCGAACTTTGCATCAATTCTTTGGTCACTGATCGTGGGGAAGATAACACCAAACAAAATCAAATTAAATCAACATCTATATCTACTCTGGTTTTAGTGTTGGGAAAAGGAGCACCTCTCTGATGGTGTTTGAGTTGGTGAGGAACATGGCGAGCCTGTCTATACCGCAGCCCCAGCCAGCTGTTGGGGGCAAACCAAATTCGAGCGCATTGCAGAACGTTTCATCGATGAGCTGAGCCTCGTCGTCACCTTGGTCCTTTTGTCTTGCTTGTTCTTCGAACCTTGCCCTTTGGTCGAATGGATCATTCAACTCTGTGTAAGCGTTGCAAATTTCCTTTGTAGCGACGAAAACCTCGAAACGTTCACAGAGACCTGGAATATTACGGTCGTACTTGGCCAGAGGAGACATCATTTGAGGGTGGCCAAAGATAAAAGTTGGATTGATGCAGTCGTCCTCGAGTTCGCCAACAAGCTTGTCGAGCATTCTGGCGTTGGTTAGAGGTGGAGGACACTCCATGTCGTTGTCCTTGAGAACCTTGGCGAGGAAGTCAAAAGTCTCCTTTGTGTGCAGCTGGTCTCCCGGTGGGAATCTGACGTTGAATTTCTCCTCGAGTCCCTCGATCATGGTGATTCTCTTCCACGGACGAGAAAAATCCAAAGTGAGCGTCTTGCCCTCTGGTCCGTCAGGCTGGTATTCCACTTTGTACGAACCCTTGATGGATTTCACCATCTCAGAAAAGAGAAGCTCTGTAGTGTCCATGAGGTCAAAAACGTCGGCATACGCCTGGTAGAACTCGCACGTGGTGAACTCTGGGTTGTGCGTCATGTCGATACCCTCGTTACGGAACTGCCTGCCAATCTCGTAGACACGGTCCATACCACCGACAACGAGTTCTTTCAAAAAAAGCTCTGGTGCAATACGCATAAACATCTCCATGTTGAGGTCATTGTGGTGGGTTTTGAATGGCTTGGCCGTTGCACCGCCCGCGATAACGTTCATCATGGGTGTCTCAACCTCGGTAAAGTCACGCGAGTCCAAAAACTTTCTGATAAAAGAGATAATCTGCGATCTAATCTTGAACTTTTCTCTTGTACCATCGTTCATGATCAGGTCCAAGTATCTCTTTCTGTAGCGTGCCTCCTGATCTTTGAAGCCAAAATGGTCTGTTGGCAACATGTGCAGACATGGAGTGAGAAGCTTCACCTCTGTTGCAAAAACGGAAAGTTCACCTTCACCGCCCTTTTTCGGGTTGGTACGTCCTGGGTAGCCACGGACACCGACAATGTCACCCCTGCGGAGTAACTCGTGCATCTTTTCATAATCTCCAGTGCAGTCTTGTGCCTGGGCCATCACCTGCACAGCGACACCGTCGCCGTGCAACACGTAAAACTTCAACTTGGAGCCAGATTCTCTCTTGCCGTGGATTCTGCCAGCAACGGTGACAACTTCTTCGGGCAGAGTCTCTCCCTTTTGCAGCGTAGCGTATTTCTCACGAAACTCTGGTAGTTTCATACCCACATGGAACTTGTGAGGGTAAGGATTGGTCTCACTCCCTATCAGATCCTTAATCTGGCGAGACCGAATCTCAAAATATTGGTTAGGGTTCAAATCAGCCAGCTCATCAGATTTCTTGGCCACTTTAGGTGCTGTCGCCTGTGCTTTCGAAGCCTTTTCCGCACGTTTCGCCTCGACCTGACGCTGTTTCTGTCTTTTTTTCAATTCACTTTTGGAAACTTTTTCACCTGTGACTTCGTCAAGGTGGAGTTTTTGGAGTTGTTCAACGTTCTCGGACATTTTGTGAATGAAAGAGAAAGAAA
>PPLB01002070.1:6739-21214 GCA_003706365.1 Citeromyces siamensis
GGTTTTTTCACATAAACCTGCTAACGAAGAAGAGAATGCATTTACGCACGATAGACACCGCTTGCAGCACGGCACCCCTGTGTGGGACTCGGTCAGTGACCCATACCCACTAAACTCTCCTCCGCCCCAAAATATCACATGCCTGAAGGGGATTGGCCTGGGAACACCGGGGTCAGCGGTGCTGGAATTAACGACCCTAAGCGTGACTCGAACCGCGCGCCTGTGTTTCAGATCATGACAGTACACATGAAGCCTCGCCGCAAAAATTTTCACAGGACATGATGGCCGAGTGGTTAAGGCGAAAGACTTGAATCAGCAAGACATCTTTTGGGATTTTCCCGCGCAGGTTCGAATCCTGTTCATGTCGTTATTTTTATGAGCCCATACCAAAGATTCTAGAGCTTCCTCACTCTACATCCACCCTTTGCTTTTGTTCTTTCCTTTTGTTCAGCAAGATATTCCAACTCCAGATGGCCAATACAACTGTTCTACCAAAGCTTACAGATATCTGCCAAAAAAAAAAGTAGAAAAACAGAGCGAGAAACCTAGGAAATAACACGTCAGTCAGAAGAACCTGGAAATATCAAATTACAGTGATAACATTAACCAAAGAAACAATCACCTTATCGTCCAAAACATCACATCCGCACACCTCGTTTTTACAACATGGTTGAAGAAGCAGTTTTCCGTAAGTCTTGGTACAAAGCTCCGTTTTACTCACATTTTAGGTTCTGCGGAAATGTCTCTCGTGCAGTTGTACATTCCTTCCGAAATTGGTAGGGATTCCGTCTATGCAATGGGGGATCTTGGAGTGTTTGAGTTTCGTGATCTCAACAAAAAGGTGAACGCCTTCTCGAGGGCATTTGTAAATGAGATCCGCAAGTTTGACAACACAGAAAGACAGTACCGGTTTCTTTTGGAGCAGGTGGAGGCTCATGGTATCGCTGTTAAAGACGCTAAAAGGGTGGAGGCCAGCATCGACGAGCTTGTGGACAATGCACAACTGCTCGAGGACCGTGTGTCACAACTCGTGAGCTCTAAAGATGAGCTCGTTGCCAAGCAGATGGATTGTAAGCAGAATCAATACGTTTTGAGGTCGTGCGACACTTTTTTCGCAGCCAACCCAGACTCACATTTTGACCTGGAAACGCAGTCTACCGGGGACAAGTTTGTCACTGGAGTAGTGCCCCGAGAGAAACTTGCTGCTTTGAAGCAGATTCTATGGCGAGTGTTGAGAGGAAACCTGTTTTTCGAGCATTTCGAGATCCAGGAACCTCTGTATGACTCGAGTTCCAAGTCGATGGTTGACAAGGACGTTTTCGTGATTTTTGCGCACGGAGATTTGATCTTGAAACGTATTGAGAAAATCTGCGAATCACTCGATGCAGACTTGTATTTTGTCGACCCAGAGGACTCTTATAGAAGCAAGCAGATAACCCAGTGCAACGACAAGCTGGCAGACCTAAGCAGGGTTATCGAAACTACAGCCAGGGTGCTGGAAGCAGAGCTGTTTGCTATCTCGGACGAACTTGCGTCCTGGAAGGAAGCCATCCGCAGGGAGAAAGCCGTATACGAGAAGATGAACTCGTGCCATTACGATCTCAATAGGAAATGCCTCATTGCCGAGGGGTGGGTTCCAAAAGGTGAGGTGTCAAACCTCCAGACCCGTCTAGAGAGGGTCTCAAAACTCCCAGGGTCTCAATTCCCCATCATCTTGAACGTCGTGCAGACTGACAGAACGCCACCAACTTATCACAAGACAAACAAGTTCACCGAGGCGTTCCAGGCCATGACAGATGCTTACGGTATCGCCTCCTACAGAGAGGTGAATCCGGCCCTCCCAACAGCTGCCACTTTCCCCTTCATGTTTGCCATTATGTTTGGCGATCTTGGTCACGGGTTTATCATGTTTCTAGCTGCTCTAATGATGGTGGTGTACGAGGAGAAAATTCACGCGATGAAGAATAGAAACGAAATCTTTGATATGGCCTTTACCGGAAGATACATTTTGTTGCTTATGGGTGGGTTCTCCATGTACACTGGTTTCCTGTACAACGACATCTTTTCGATGTCCATGACACTGTTTAAATCCGGTTTCCAGTGGCCAAGCTCTTGGGAGGACGGAGACACCATTGAGGCGCACCAGGTCGGGGTATACCCTATTGGTCTTGACCCGGCATGGCACGGAGCTGAAAATGCTCTTCTGTTTGCCAACTCTTACAAGATGAAGCTATCTATCCTGATGGGGTTTGTCCACATGACGTACTCGTACATGTTTTCGCTGGTCAACCACATCCACTTTGGGTCCATCATAGACATTGTAGGCAATTTTATCCCCGGACTGCTCTTTATGCAAGGGATCTTTGGGTACCTTTCCGTGTGCATCGTGTACAAGTGGTGTGTCGACTGGGTGGCTATCGGAGAGCCAGCACCTTCACTTTTGAACCTCTTGATCTCCATGTTTTTGAGTCCTGGATCGGTCCCCGAGAGATTATACGCTGGACAGGGTCCGCTGCAGGTTTTCCTACTCCTGATGGCGTTGGTGTGTGTTCCCTGGCTGTTGCTCGTGAAGCCGCTTTGGTTCAAATACTCCCATAAAGAGTATCGCCAGCTTCCGCACGCGGAGAACGACGGTGGAAACAATTTACTAGGCAATCTGGATATTGACGAAGAGGAGCATGAGGAGCATACTTTTGGCGACGTGATGATCCACCAAGTTATCCACACTATTGAATTCTGTTTGAATACCGTCTCGCACACCGCCTCTTATTTGCGTCTGTGGGCTTTGTCACTTGCCCACTCTCAGCTTTCGACCGTGCTGTGGTCCATGACTATCCAGGGGGCTTTCAAGATGACTGGAGTGGTTGGATCTCTGGCGACGGTTTTCCTTTTCGGAATGTGGTTCTGTTTAACGGTGGCTATTCTGGTGGTGATGGAGGGAACGTCTGCCATGCTGCACGCTCTCAGATTGCACTGGGTCGAAAGTATGAGTAAGTTTTTCGTCGGTGAGGGTGTTTTGTTCCAACCGTTTGGTTTTAGCGTGAGCGAATAGGAGCAGACTCGTGAGCATTAAGTAGAGAATAATAAAGATGGAAATTTGAAGACAGAGTATGGTTCAACCTTTGCGGAAAGACAAAAGAGATTCGTATCGGGTTATATTGTAAAATGGAGAACAATGACTCACATCCGAAAAAAATCATCTCGTTGTGAGTTTGGATAAATACTGGAGTCCTTGAGTAGTAGCCTGACAATTTCTTCGTGCACATGTTTGAAATTGCCACTGTATACAATGCATTCGACGAGGAGTAAACAGCACACTCATTCGAGGTATGTACGAAGTTGACGTTGGCCGAGATATCCCTGGAGCTATCGAGCAAGATTACAAACGTGAATAGACTGATTTCCCGGGTTATCATACTTCGGGCGATTACTCGAGGAACTTGGAGAAATGATACCAATCACCTTTCTTCACAACGGAAAGATTTCTCGCGACATTAGAAGTCCAGTTCGTGGAATCATAGACTAAGCAAAATTGTAAAAGAACCAGATAATTTTCTATTCCTAGAATCATCAATGACGAGCTGTCGCATAAACATGAGCGGTTAATCAGGACAAGTTTTCTAGAATGTTTCGTGGGTAGATATAACTCTGGAGCAAATCGTTGTGAACTACGACAAGCCAGAGATTCTGGTTATTAAGAGGAGACAAATCTGTCCAAAACAAAACTTTCTCTTTTTATTGTTCGACCTGTGCTACTCTGCTTGGCGTACTTTGAAAGGGAACACATCGCATTAGATGAGGTTTCTCCTACATTTGTTTTATCCAGAGTCTATTAATCCTTACACCATATTGATTCACTACTCCTCTAGTTCTCCGAATTTGTCAAAATCGGTCAACTTGAGACGAGCAAATAGAACCACCAAGAATGTTATCGTCAAGCAGCACGAGAAAGCATATTTCAAAACCACTTTAGTCACATCGAGACATTGGTAAACGCACGACCCAGTGCAAAACGCGAAAACGCGATGGTGCCAGAGAGTCAATTCCCTCCTACACAGACACAACCAACTCAGCCTTCCGCACATGCGGAACCACCAGAGGAAAGTTTGTTATCGCAGGGAATCGTCTGTAGGCTTGTATGCACGGCGGGTGGTGTGGAAAGGCGGAATTTCTTTGATCTCAAGCCAAAGCGATCAGAAACGGTTAGCGAGTGGATTTTCGGGCGGAACAGTAATGCGTGCGATTTCGTCGTGAATAGTGGATCGAACAGAATAAGTAAT
The DNA here is from genome assembly GCA_003706365.1 of Citeromyces siamensis. Lineage (NCBI taxonomy): Eukaryota > Fungi > Ascomycota > Pichiomycetes > Pichiales > Pichiaceae > Citeromyces > Citeromyces siamensis. The sequence continues at coordinate 11,020 of PPLB01002070.1, forward strand.
AAGCATTTCCGTGTATGGATTAACACGAAAACGTCCAACCTCATGGTTCAAGACATATCCACCAACGGTACGTGGGTGAATAACGAGAAGCTCGTGAAGGGCACAAACTACATGTTGCAACGGGGGGACGAGATTAGTGTTGGCAACGGTGTTGTTGCCGATGTTATAAAGTATATAGTTGTGTTTCCGCGTGCTGGATCGGACAACGTGGTTTCCTCTCCTAGCGTGGAATGCACCAAGTCGATCCACGGCCATTTCTATGTGAAGGACGAGATCATCGGTTCTGGTGCTTTTGCGACCGTGAAAAAGGCTATAGAGCGTGCAACGGGCGAGACTTTTGCTGTGAAAATCATCAACAAGAAAAAGGCACTCACTGGAGGGATCGAGTCAGTCAACAGAGAGCTGGCTATCTTGCAGAAGCTGCACCATCCTGGCATTGTGAGGTTGAAGAATTTTTACGAGGATGACGAGTTTTTCTACCTGGTTATGGAGTACGTGCCAGGCGGCGATCTGATGGATTTCGTTGCTGCGTACGGCTCCGTCGGTGAGCCTGCGGGCAAAGAGATTTCCAAGCAAATTCTGCAGGCGGTGGAGTACGTTCACGACTTGGGTATCTCTCACAGAGACCTTAAACCGGACAACATACTTATCGCGCAGGACGACCCGGTACAGGTGAAAGTGACCGATTTTGGACTGGCCAAAGGTTCTCATGGTGCCTCGCGGATGAAGACTTTCTGCGGCACGCTGGCGTATGTTGCACCGGAAGTTGTCTCGGGTAAGAAGAGCGCGTCAAACCAGGCGTATTCGTCCAAAGTGGACATGTGGTCGTTGGGATGTCTGATTTTCGTCATATTAACGTCACACCTCCCCTTTTCCGGTAGCACCCAGGAAGCTCTTTTCAAGAATATCAACCAGGGTAACTACCACGAGAGTCTCTTGCGTGATTTGGACATCTCGCCCGAGGGGAGGGATTTTATAAGCACGCTTTTGCAAGTGGATGTAGAGAGACGTGCCAGCGCCAAGGAGGCGTTGCAACACCCGTGGTTTAAGGAAGATGATTCACAAAGCGTGAGTTTGTCCCAGTCTCAGAGCCACCAGCACAGGAGTCAACATCGCCAACAACAGAGTCACAATGTCGAGTTCAAAGTGCCCCAGGTTCCTAAAAGGGACGATTTCGCACCTACATCGCCTGTCATGTCGCCAGATTCAGCTCCACTTGGCGTTTTCCTCACGCTGTCCAAGCTGTCAGATTCCATAGGACACGTGCCCTCCATTCAGATCCAACAGGGCCAGAGGCCTTATAGCATAGGACGGAACGAAGGGTGCCACTTTCAGATTTCAGATGAGCGCATATCCAAGGTCCACTGTCTTATTGTGAAGAAGCGACATCCCATCATCAACACCTCCATCTACGAGTCACCAGCGATGGGGCTCGACGATGTGTGGCTGTTGGATCTGAGCACCAATGCGTGCTTCCTCAACGGAGTGAGAATTGGCAAGGGAAACAAGACTCGCGTGTGCAACGGCGATGTTATCCATCTTTTCAAAGACAACCACAGGAAGGAGAAGTTGGGTTTTAAAGTTGTGATAAACGACAAGACCGGGCTGTTCAACCAGGGTGAGCAGCCCGATTTTATGGAGGACACTGGTGGAGATCTGGTGGTTGAGTGTAACGGAGTGAAAATTTTCAGACAAGACGAAAATGATAAAAAAATGTTCCCCAAACTGAGGATGCCACACCAGATGCAGTACTTGGACAGCGAGCTGAATGGCCGGTACAAGCGCAGCAGATACGACGAAGATGAGCGGGGCAGGAAAAGGGCAAACCTCAGCTGTATTGCAGACAGCCCGAGGGACTTGCCCGAGTTTAGAGCATAGATGTCGGAGATGGGTCTCCAGTAATAGAATAGACAATCGGGCATATCGGAAAATTACTCCACCGAAATCACCAGGAGTGTTCACAAAGCTTAGTATTTGTAGTGGCCAGACAATTAGAGGCCACGTCCCGTAGATTTTTTGGCCCGGACGCTCAGACATATATCTGATCAAAGTTACTTTCGGTTTATCATTTTTTGTTTAGACTCGGTATGAAAAAATCTGTGAGTATTTGCCTAGATGTGAGAAGTCCTCATTTGTCTTTGTGGCATCTCGGGCACACGGCCCGGTTCCTAAAGAAACCGCATCCGCCTCCGTCAAATGCTTAAAGAGCACAGCATTAACCACGATGTTGTTGAAAACAGAGTGAGTTTCTATGGATCTGATATACTTGTTGTCCCAGAGCCCTCATTTCACTCAATGCCTTGTTTGTTGATTGTGTGGATTGGACATTAACTCAATAGACATGTAAATTGCTGTACCCATCAACTACGTAATCCTCAGTATATATACTTTTAGTGCCTCATCATGGAACATATTGGATGTTTCATGTATGTTTCGGACCCACCTCAATGTCTCAGTTTTTTCTTTTTTTTAGGGTGTGTGGGCGTTGGTAGAAGCAACCAGTCATAAATCGATGACATCCTCGGTGAGGGCGTTGCCCTGAATAAGTGGGGTCAAGTTTACCGCAACAAAAAGCGTTTGCAAGTTCACTCTTGATTTTGTCGAATCGAAGCGAATAATGCTTATTTCGGGGTGTCGATTTTTCATTCAGAAACATCTTTATAGAGGATTGGTTGTCCGTGAAGATCCACACCGGGAGAGTCTTATCAGTGGCGAACTGCACAACCTTCTGGACGTAGTTGAGGCAGTTGATGCCTTCAATGACGGCGTGTACTTCGGCTTCGGTGCTTGGCATACAAACCAGACTGGATAGGCTGTAACGCCAGTAGATAGGTCCACCAGCATAGTATTCCATGGCACCAATCGATGACTTACTGTTTTGTCGATCGGCCCAACTGGCATCGGTAAAGGCCAAGAGGTTGTTGGAGGTGGAGGTGATACCGAAGTCAGATGTGCTGCTGGCATACTGGAGCTTTTAGTACTTGCCCATGGGGGGATGAGATGTAACTGGATAGCAGTCGAGGTGCATGACTCAGATCAGGTCGAGTCCCAGTAGCCAAGTAGAAGATAGACCCGATGATTCTGCCAAGTTTATGAGTCTTGGTTTTGAGCTCTTTGGCAGTAAGTTCCAGCGTATGCGCTGGGGGATCAAAGCGGAAATTGTTGGGCAGGGGAGCCTTCCGAGGGATGAGTGCGCTTTTTAAGTACTCATGTGCTAAATTTTCTGTATACGTTGAAATTAAGTATATAGGAATGTTGGAGTTTATATTTGTCTCATCCTCACACCATCCAGACAGCGTTTGGTCTCAACGGATGATGTTAAGGTAGTTTTCTGTTTCCTAAGGCGATCGCCAATGGGAACGGTTGTTGTGCACCTTGGACAAGGTCGGATTTCAATTCGTTGGGTACGGGGACGAGAGACGAATCCGGATGGGCAGGTCCATGTGAGGTAGGACCTTCTTCCCGAGGGGTAAGTGGTTGTTGGGCGTCCGTCGGGGCAAGTGAAGTCGGCATGGCGGCGGAGGTAGTATCGGGGTCTGTTTCCTCGCCATAGTCATCCAGAACGGGTGTAGAGAGTTCATCTTCAGCTGGTGGGGTTAGATGTTCCTGCGAAGATGAGTCCAACGTGAAGTCTGCGGGGTCGGTTATATCCGGCAAGCGTCTTCCTTTTTCAGGGTGCTGTTGCGGGGAGGACACAAATTCAGGAGGAGGAACTTCCTCCGTGGTGTTAGATGGGATGATTTCATCAGGCAAAGTCGCCGTATCAACAATGGCCTCATTGTCCTCTTCTTCCAGGTTTGGGGCGGGACGTTTAGTAGGGTCATATCGATGTTCCATATCCTCAATGTCTGACAGTTTCTGACGCTTGGGAGTTTGTTCCTTTGTAATTGCACGTTGACAGTTGGGTAACATGTGACGCTAATTCTTTCGACACGTTTGAGAACTCGATGCATTATGTTGAACCAATACCCACACGGAGTATATCATACAGTCAGATGAAACTTTCTCTTTTTGGTGTTTTCGTCCATCTCACTTTTACTTTAAACATTGCATTTCTCTTAATTCCTCACATGGCATACCCTGTTGATAGTAACAGTATACGTTTGTAGAAGAAGCGGTTGATGTTCTCCAAAAGCTCCATGTTTGGCAAATGACTAAGCCTATGAGATCTATCAACTTTTCGAAATAATTGAATACGCACAATTCGTGCGGTTTATTGCAGAATCAAAAGTGGAACCATCTTTCTCGAATAAACCACCTTCTTAATTGTACCAATTTGTAATGGATTTTGGAGTACCTAATGATGTTTACCAGAATGTAGAAATGCAAAATACATCAATAGTTAGTGGAACGTCCGACTGAGGATAAGTCCATTGATTACGTATAATGGTTCAGCAGTTTCAACGTAGTGCATATTCTCACCTGGCTATGCAAAGAAACTTCTTCTATGGTGACTACAAACCTATAAATTGTATGCGGAACCACTGTATGAATCGAGTGTGGTATCAGAAAATATACTGCAAATGGTAAACCCACACATCTTGTCGTGCAGAAACTTGCATGTCCAGTTGCACAATTGAGCAACTGGAACATTATTTCACAAGCTAGAAAATTCAGTCAGACACACCAGCCATTGCAGCCAAAACGAGCCAAAAGCTACGCAGCGTCGCGGGCTGATTATGTGCTCGTTTTAGGCAATTACAGTTCCCAAAGAGGAAACACCGGGTAACCTCATCGCAGTATATAAAGCGATTGCTTATCGCCTGTGGCGCGTTATGCTCTTTACAACTAACACCCTTACGGCAATTGCGCTTTCCCTGTTATGTCTCAGCCCATGCGAGGCCAAAGTGCATTCTGCCTCTTTGAAAAAACACCCTCTCTCCGAAACTCTAAAGGAGATCCCGTTTAACAGTTACGTCAAGTCCCTCCAGGACAAGTACATTTCTTCCTTCAACAAACACCCAGAATACGCGGAGATCCCCTTTGTCGATGCTCCACAGACTCCTTTAGGAGAGGCAGAGTCGTCGCACGATGTGCCACTGACAAATTACCTGAATGCACAGTACTTTACCGAGATTGAGCTTGGAACACCTGGCCAACCGTTTAAAGTGATCCTCGACACAGGGTCGTCCAACCTGTGGGTGCCATCGGCAGACTGCAGCTCGCTGGCGTGTTTCTTGCACACAAAATACGACCACGACGCCTCGTCCACTTACAAAAAACACGGCGACGACTTTGCCATCAGATACGGTTCCGGTTCGCTCAAAGGTTACGTCTCGGAAGACACGCTCACCATTGGGGATCTGGTGATCCCGAACCAGCATTTTGCCGAGGCCACCAGTGAGCCAGGACTCGCTTTTGCGTTTGGTAAGTTTGACGGAATTTTGGGACTCGCCTACGACACCATCTCTGTCAACGGCATAGTGCCACCAGTTTACAAAGCGATAGAGCAAGGGCTGCTGGACGAGCCCAAATTTGCGTTTTACCTGGGAGACACAGCAGAGGGCGAGGATGGCGGAGTTGCAACGTTTGGTGGTTACGACAAGTCAAAGTTCAAAGGCGACCTTACATACCTGCCCGTAAGGAGGAAAGCGTACTGGGAGGTGAAGTTTGACGGAATTGGACTCGGAGACGAGTACGCCGATCTCATCAACCACGGCGCAGCTATCGACACAGGTACCTCGTTGCTGGCGTTCCCCTCCGGGTTGGCAGAAATTCTCAACGCTGAGATTGGTGCAGAAAAGACGTGGTCAGGCCAGTACCAGATCGATTGCGCAAAGAGAGACTCTCTGCCGGACTTGACGCTCACTTTTGACGGTTACAACTTCACCATCACCCCTTACGATTACACCCTCGAGGTTTCTGGATCGTGTATCTCGGCTTTTACAGGTATGGACTTCCCAGAACCAATCGGTCCTCTGGCTATCATCGGAGATGCCTTCCTCAGAAAGTACTACTCCGTCTACGATTTGGGCAAGAATGCGGTTGGGCTGGCCCAGGCTGCCTAGTGCTTCAGGTTCGATCTAGAGACAATTTTGAAATGTTTAGAAAGAAAAAGAAAAGAAAATGGACTCGTTCTGTATTACCCATCAACCCACCCTTACACCTCGAGCGAAATGGTTTTGGGCCCACCAAAGACGCCCGCTAATAGGAGAGGAATAAATGTCACCCCTGTTATCCCACAGACGCGATCTGCTTCTGCATTGGGACAACGTTACGGCGCTCGAACCCCGCAGCAGTCCTCGACCCCTATCAGGTCTTATTCGTCTTTAGGTTACAGGCCTAGAACGCCTTCCTCTGCATCTTCCTCATCGTCCCTCTCTAACGTAAAACCATATACGGGCACGATATCCGTCAGCATTAGGCCGAGACCCGTTGATGAAAAATCGCCCTGGGTGGTAGATAGCGGTGGTAAAACCATCTTCACTGAAGATACACAGTTCTGCTTTGATAACGTGTTTGACCAGCACTCATCCAATTCGGTTGTATACGAGTCTTGCGTGAGACCCATAGTATCCAGGTTTCTCGAAGGGTACAACGGGACGGTTTTCGCGTACGGCATGACGGGATCTGGCAAAACGCATTCCATGCAAGGCACAAAGAGCGAGCCGGGCGTGATAGATCTCGCCATCCAGGATATTTACAAAGACTCTGACAACCATACAAAAGTTACGTGCTCATACTTGGAGATCTACAACGAGAAAGTGTGCGATCTATTACGAGGCAATCTCAACGAGGATCTCCGTATCAGAGATGATCCTCAGTTTGGTACAAGGGTCGTGAACCTCAAAGAGGAGTCGGTTTCAAGCGCTGACCAATTGAAACGCGTGATTCGTAAGGGCGACTTGGTGCGGAAAACGTCAGGAACAGACTTCAATGCGCGTTCATCGCGGTCCCATGCTATTGTGATGATCCGCCTCAACAACTGTACGCTCAGCTTGTGCGATTTGGCAGGCAGCGAAAGAGCTTCGAACAACTACGAGAGGCGGAAAGAGGGCTCTTTTATCAACAAGTCGCTGTTGTCCCTCAGTACCGTTGTATCCAAGTTGTCCCAGCAGTCAGAATCTGGTGGCGTGGCTCACATCCCATACAGAGATTCGAAGCTGACCCGTTTGTTGCAGAGCTCGCTGAGCGGAGACTCGATAGTCGGGATCCTGTGTACCGTCCACCTTTCCGCGAGTAATACGGCTGAAACGATTAACACGTTGCGGTTTGCTGCGAGGGCCAAGAATATCACCATTACCGCGCGGAGGAACGAGCAGCCGCTGGAGAAGGATAAACTGATCGCCAACTTGAAGAACCAAATCAAACTTCTCAAAGAGGCGAGCCCGGCGATCGCAGACTCGGACGAAATGGCACACATCAGAAGCGAGAATAGAGTTCTGGTCGAGCAGTTGGAGCACACAAAACGGTTGGCTGACCTGACCAAAATAGATCAGACAATGATGAAAAACGAAGCACTCAATAGACTGACAACTTTTCGCACCAGTGTTGCCGATCAAGCGGAATTCGATAGGTGTGTTCTTGACTTGGAAGAGCGTTTCCACTACTTCCAGAACGAGACTGAAGAACTCAAGCTGTACACGAGGCACCTCGAGAGGCAGCTGCAAAAAGAGGCGGTCTCCTCTCGGTCATCGAAGAACCACGAGGAGGAGATTGCAGAATTGCGTCTCCAATTGCAGAGCAAGGATTCCATCATCAAGGCTCTTCGAGCGAGTGTCAGTCTGCGAGACTCTGTCTGTGATGGGATTTCATCCGTCTGACAGTTTGTTGGATGTGAGGCTAGCATACCTCTCGACTACAGGTGGCTGTTTTCGTAGTACATGCATTCAAAACCTGGAAATGCATCTAGGGATCCGACTTCTTTGACCCATTGGAGTTTTACAACCTCTTTGGCATCAAAAGCCGCTTTTAACTTTAACAATACCTGGGTCCCCTGACATTAATTTGCATAGATAAATGGAATAGAAAGAGCATCTATATACTTTCCTGGATTCGAAAGGATTGTCTAAGCTCAAGGAAATCAATTCTGGAAGATGGGTCAGCAAGAGGGTTAGAATGCTTGACGCACGATTCCAAAAACTGAATTTTGCCTCTTACGTTCGCACTTGTCATCGAAAACAATCATTTAAAGAGCGCGTGGTCCTTATCGGATGTGTATTCTAAAATGCAGCTCATACTTCGAGCGCACCACAAATGAAATCGTGGAAAATATTTGGAAACAACTACATCTACAGGTCTACGACGATGGATTGTACGACTAAAGATCTCAGTTGATGCCTATCGGAGCGGAGGGAATCCGTCTGAAAATGACTTGCTTAAAGGTGAAAGCTACTAATTCTTCAACCAGGAGAATTTTTCTCTCTTACGAAACCCTGTTCTGATTTTCGAGAAACGGCTAAAAAGTAAAGACTCTCGTCTTCAAAGCAAGGATCAGCCTTGTTACTCATCCGAGTGTAGATAAACTCTATGTTATTTGACCAGTCTTTATGCTTTTCTTGTGCACTGGTTAGTGTAGATTGGACATCGATAATGCAGCTATGCTCTATTTCGCCTATATAGCTTCGTCCTAAATGTTTGAAAAGTTTTAACACTCACTCCTGCACCACAAATACCCGACAGCCTTTCTGAGATATGGCCTTTGCCATCATTTAACAACGCTTATTTTCAAACAAACGATGTTATGACCCGCAAGTTGAGACATTACTTTCTTGGAATAAATAGGAAAAGTTGTAGATCTTATCGCGTGTTGTTCTATCAAGAACTCAGTAAAAACACCAATGCAGCAAGACAGACTGAAATAAAACACCCAAATAGACTCTGTCAATGAAACTTAATGGCTACAATAGGCGATGAGTATGCCGAAGAAATCTATCCTGTACTGTTCTGAGGTTCTCGTTCGGTCTGAACCTCATCATCCATAGAATTCGGTACCTGCTTGCGATTTTAAGAGTTCTATACACTTTTGAAGAAATCGTGACACGCATTGTGGCAAAATTTTGATTTTGGGTTATTTATAAAGAGCTGTTGACTCGTAATCTCAGATGAATTCCTAAGTATTATATAGCGCCAACTTGATATTGCAGCGAGCAATAGGACTATAGATATTGGGGCTTTGTGATGGCAGCACGACAAAGTGACACCATATAACCGGAGAACGACACCGCTTCAGAAATAAAAAATATCCATACTTCGATGTCGGATACAGTTTGTAGCTTTGTTAAGGCGAGTCATAAGTTTTCTCTTGTCATGAAAAGCTTCTCACATACAAAATTCCCTTTCCAAAGTTGTACGTCTAACCGAAGCCGAGAACGCTTTCGCCTAAAAACATAAACCCAGGTATTAGCACCAACGCTTTCACGCCGTCCCTACAATTCCCCACCTAGAATCATTCATTAACCATCTATATGCCCAACTAATAAATAATCATCACATCTTTGGCTTACGCACGGGTATCGTTCTTTTCCGGCCTTTTTTCCCACCTCTTTCTTTAAACTTTGGAGAATCGTCAACATGAGTAAAACTTTCTCTTGAATGCTCAAAACGATTGAGATTTTCATCTGACTGCTTGAACCCACCGCTTAAAAACGATTCCAGCCCTTCGTCAAGTTCAAAATACAAAACTGGAGGCGTACTATCCGTGGTATGCTTTTTCCCGAGCGGAGCACTTATGGGACGGTAGCCACTAAACAGCTGGTCAAGAAGTAAGTCTTTTATGTTCATCTGCGGCTGCTGCGGAAGCTTTGGCACAGAACTGAACCCTTTTCTCTGATTTTTCTGCTTTTTTTTCGGTTCTTCCTGTCTAGCCTCGGTTTTCTTTGTATTATGTGCAAGAACCTGAAGTTGTTGCTTCGTAAGACTCTTTTTCGTTGCCGAAGAGGCACTTCTAACGAGCTTGAGCATGTTGGTGATTGCAGGTAGTGCAACAAGCCAGATGTGTGGATGTGCAATGTGTGGGTGGCAAAATTTCAAAATATCGAGGACATGAACGTAAATTGACCACGGATGTTCACTACATCGGGACTACCCAGATTCAAGGATAAAGGACATTTACTAACACAGTAGTCTAACCTGGAACACGACACCTGGGGCCAGCCCGAGCTACACAATCTTCACCATCTGTCTTCTGCAAGATCTCACGGGGGATCCATACACCGCGCATGGTGCATGCATCGACCAAAAAAAAAAAAAAAAA
>PPLB01002188.1:1671-20846 GCA_003706365.1 Citeromyces siamensis
AAAAAAAAAAAAAAAAAAAAAAACGAAATGCATCAATCAGGTCATTATAAAATGGCATAATCACGCAATTCCATTGTCACAAACTCTCGAGATAAATTCTGCATCCGCACATCGCTGAGTAATGACTAGAGAGTTCGATGTAAGCATTTTTATCGTTAAAACCCTAATAATAGACGGTTTATGCCATTCCAATGGAATGTGATGGATGCGTGGCATCAATTAAAAAGGCGCTAAGTGGAATTGATCGCATCTCCAGGTTTGACATCGATTTGAAGAACCAAAGAGTGTCTATAAAGGGTTCTTGTCCTCCGTCAGCTGTGATCCAGTCAATTCAAGCTATAGGGAAGGATGCGATAATAAGGGGAACTGGTCAACCAAACTCTGCTGCCGTTTGCATATTAGAATCTTTCCTTCCCGAGTCGTACAAGCAAAACCCGGTACGAGGGCTCGCTAGAATCGTGTCGGTAGATACCAAGGAACTGTTGGTAGATCTCACCGTTAATGGTTTGAAGAAAGGGGTGTACTACCCATCTATTCGTGAAAGTGGAGATATCTCAAAAGGAAGTCTGTCGACTGGAAAAGCGGTTCATTTTTTAGAGCCGATCAGTGTGGACCAACCGAGCGATTTTTTCCAAGGGCTGTGCAAAGGTCAGGCATTTTCATACACTAAGCTGGGTATATCTGATTTGATTGGCCGGTCGCTAATTCTGGCACCATCCAAGGAAACTGTAGGCGAGAGTGATTTGGCCGGTGTGATTGCCAGAAGCGCGGGGATATGGGAGAACGACAAGCAGGTGTGTTCGTGCACGGGTAAGACGGTTTGGCAGGAGAGGTTTGATGCAAAGGGGAAGGGGATTGACGAGAAGGCTTAATCGTGTAAGGAATAGATGATTTGATGTGAGACCGCTTAGCATCTGACGAAAGCTGACCAACCAAGTTGAGCCACCTTTGCTCTGATATTTGGTAACGTAGCACGTTGGTTTACGGAGCCCATGGATTTTTTTTTTTTTTTTAGTAATGAAATAACGAATCACAATCATAATCAATGTTGTATGGGTTCTTTTACTGCTGGGAGATAGGGGGCTAGAGACTGGGAAGCAGCCGATATATACCATCCGACTACTAATATTCAGTTAACTATAATTTTTCCCAATCCCCTTTATAATATGTCAATCCAAGATCTGCTAATGATACCAAGAAGTGAGAGCAGCTTGAGCTGTCTACTATACATTCATAGTTTGTTCTCTTTCCAGGTATTCAAGTAACGATTCGTTATAGTTCCTCAAGTAAATGAAGTTCTAATCGTTCTACATTTTATACACGGATTCCTCCTGAAAGATGATGAATAATATTTGTGGGGATGTTCATTCGAATATCCTCATGAACTTGTGATTACGGAGACTGTCCTTCTTAGTCAAATATCGGGTTAACTGAACGCGTTACTCTTCCTGCTGCAACGCTCTCGATTTACAACCATTATCAAAGGGGTCCCCTATACTAATAAAACTTCCAAATGACGTACATCAGCTTTCATCGTTTCTGTTTTCCAGAGGTTCTATGCCGGTGATGAAGGAGTAGCAGTATTTCCGGAAGTTTTTCCGTTTTTCTAAGCGTTCCAAGTGTCCCAGAAGCCCAAGTATTTTCATCCAGTGACTGATTTATCACAGACATCTAAAGTTGACTGGCGGCTGCTTAGAACGTACTGTAAATTCTAGGAAGTCTTTGGTGGACAAGTAATGATGGATCGCTTATAATACCGTTTCGAGCTGTCTTTCTCAAGACTCCAGCTTTTTGGTAATTTTAACACCATCATTTCACAGAACTCGTATTGTCAACTTGAGCGGTCATGACTCGTCAATTCTGGTGAACCATCACTTTTATCAAGGATATGCCTGTGTCGGATGAGATACGACATTAGCCTCATTCCTCTGGTTTGATTCCGACGAGGTTCACTATTCTTAATGACTTTTATGTATCCGAATGCACATCCCAATCACCCTTTTGCAGGAGTAGTTGGTGTATAAAAGGGGGTCAAAAGACTCCATTAAGTAATTTCAGGTAAAAGTAATACATCATTTACCCGAAAAACTATTACTACGAACAGTTTCGTAAATACCTGGAAAGAGAGAAAACAAGTGCGGACTACACACTTCAAGCTGCTCCAGTTCCTCGCATCATCAACAAATATCGCATTATAGACGAATCCTAACAATTATACCATCACAAAATTACCGTACTTTCGTCTTGAAGTTTCAATACTTGTTGGTGACCATTTAATACAGATCTCAACTAATTGTTTTCTCTATCTTCAGACAGTCAAGACCATTTTATTCCATAAAAGCAAACTTGGACGTGGTGTCTTCTTTATTTTATCAGATACCTGAGGTCTGGAATCAAAACTTACTGATTCGGAGACACTCATAGTGCGAGGCTGCACACTAAAGGAACTTCTACTAAAGACTAGAGTTACGTGACATCGATCTCGAATAGCAGTAGAAGTTTTGTTGAACATGAACAACAACATGTCGCGTGATAAAAGTAAGCTGTCACAATGCCACATTGTACAGTGGTTACCAGAGTCACGTAGTTGTATATAAGTGGAAGCTCAGATCGAAACCTGTGCGCTAGAACGTCGACCCAGCTTAAAAAGTTTCTCTCTTCGCAACCTTTCCTTTCTCGTTATAGCTAGACCTCTATTAGAATCTAGAAAAAATCGCCCTCCTGGTTCCCCTTTGGGATCACAGGAATAAACAATATCATCAGGCAGACGTGGGATAGAGCGTAAAGTTGGGTAGAACGTTAGATGTCCTAGTACATTTGTAAACAATACACGAGCATCTACTCTACTTCCTCTTTAGATTGTTTCTAAATGAAAAACTGTTTGTCGTAAATTTTCGGCAGGTCATTGGGCATGTCTGAATTATAACACCCCGATGATTCTAACAAGGCAGAATCAGAACATCTGATTTTTCGGGTACCGTTTCGAGTTTTTAATTGGCGGGGATTCGTTTCTTCCATTTGTTTTCTGTTATGAGCACCATAATATCCCTGTGCGATGTTTTTTGCCTGCTTATTTGCAATCTTCTTTTCTTGGCTGTGTTATCCATCAAGTAACCATCTCTACTCTGTTTCTCTCGATTGAGTCACGCATTATCCTTTTCAACTTTAGATGATCCTGTCTCGCGGGTCCAGGCGCTAGTAACGCTTTCCTCGGGCAAACCATGGGTTGTGCAAAGCTAGATCGTTGAGACCCCCTGAGATCTTTAACATTATGAGCCCTTATGGATCTTTCTTCCTTCTCATGACACTCCGAACCTCAAGATTTCGATTCTTAGGGCAATATTATCCATCATAATCTGGTCGGTCCTTTCTAATTTCATACGCAGGTGAATTATCTTTTCGAGAGGAGCACAAAGGTTCCTCGACTCAGAACTAATTCTCGCTCATTCTTCAAGGAAGAAAAAACTTTTGATTACGCGCATTCTGTTTCCAGTTCACGTCGGACAAGGACCCCAAACCAGGTGGTATATTTGTCTCGAGATATAGATCCATCTACGCTCTTCCTAGACTGTGGTGTAGCTGTATACATTGGCACAGATAACAACAAACAGTAAACACAGACCGCTTCTACTTGGGACACAAACTCCTGAAGATATCGTCCTACAAGGAAACGGCCTTCTCATGCAAAGTATGTGTCATCTCCTTCTTAATTACTTTCTCCTTCGGAATATTTCTCAAGCCATGGCATATGTGAAGTCTGTGAACTTCTCTGCATCTGTTATTATTTTCACGATTCCATGCGGTTTGCATTCTGGGTGAGCATCTCAATGATCTGGTAACAAGAAAGTTACCTGTAGTTATCTCAACAACCCCTTTGACAGAATATTCAGGTTCAGGTTCTTGAGCGAATCGAACTAGACGCGTTCATTATGGTATCGAACTCCTCTGTGAATTTCGTAACGAGGCATCATTTTTCTGCCCATTTGTTGATTAAAAACACCAAGCTCTTCACAATTGTGGCAGTCAATCAAATTCGAAAACAGCGTTTCCCATTTTGTTTTCAACAAGTCATGTTATAGAATCACAAGCACAGAATCACCTTTCCCTACCCGGGGCACAGGAACAGTATGTATAAGCACTACTCCATAAATGAGTCTTTGTTAGGGTTGGTTTCATGAACTGCATGGGATACTGGGGACATCCACCTAATCGGAAGACGTTGAGCAGCTCCTGAACACCTTGTGTTGGTGATCATCGTCGACGTGGAAATCTCTACGTCTGGTCAACTTTCACCTCTGCACACTGCAAAATGTCAGTAAGGCACCTGGTGTTTTCAGCCACACGATCCACGTATCCAATGTACAGTTGGAAAGAGTAGAAATTCCTTTATATCTTGGTGTATGATGATGAAGCAATTTGAGTGAGACGATAGATGATGGATCACAGTTATTCGAAAAGGTTGCCGAGTAAAGATGACATCTCCGATAAAAACCTTTGAGAGAAAAATTTTTCTGGACTTGTCTCGTCGTAGGGTTCATCGTGTCCAGATAATCTCCCAATGTCCATCCAGTGACTGGTCGACAGCACGCCATAGCCATCTAAAGAAGGTCTACGGTTCTTTGACATGTTAAAGACGATTGAGTTGGCGGACAAATCAGGAAATAATGGTATGATGTTGCTGCCACGATTAATAGACTTGAACGTTTCTATACGTGTCTCACATACTTTTCCGATAAAGTTCAGTTGACAGCTAGACAGACGACTCGCGAGAACGCAACTGACACGTCAACCTGGTGAACCAAGTCTCCAGCCTTGTTGAACAGGAAAATGGAAACGGGGACAGATGAATGAATCAGAGCACGTCTTCACGTTCAAGGGATATATAGATTCTATTACATATACATATCACACTGTCTCGTCCATAATCCTTTTCTTTCCATTAGTTGAATTCTCCAGGACATATTTCACGTCTGCTCGTGGTTGTTTCGGAATATTCATCAGGATGAGAATGGCAAACATCATTAACAGAAACACGTAACCGAGTAGTTTTTTCTTGGGGGTGGTGAAGAAATTTCTCGGAGCCTTGTTATATGCCCCAGGAAGGGCGTATTTGTTCTTATTAGACCGAGGCACATAGACCCCTTGCATAGTTTGTAGTGTGGTGTTTTCAAAATAATAAAATACTGTTCACGGGAAACGAACCAAATCCAGAAAGAATGGAGAACGTATTTTTGTAACTCTTGCGATTCGTATCGATCTGAACTGCACACCGCACTCTGATGACCTTTTATGTGTTTTCAATATCTAACTAGACTCGGACCACGACCGCGCTCGATTCTCATCACATTCTGGATTATTGAAAAGGAATAATCAGCATCTGTAAATGTTGTCATTAGACAAGAGACCATCTGCCAATGGTCTCGAGTATTGGGCATTTTTGAAGATGAAGACGGCGTACCTGTATTCATTACCTTACCAACTCGGAAAAATTTGTCTTTTAAGCTCTCATTTTTATGAGCGTAACAAGTTGAACAAAAATCCAGCAAGACCGAGGCATTCTATTCAATGGTGTCGATTGAATCCCATAGTCCCAGTAGTTGCCTGCGTTTCCATTATGATGTATTGTGGAGTCGTTGAATTAATACTTTCTACTGTTACGAACCACTCTGTACCTGACAGCGCTATGTTCGGTCGCTTTTCAAGACATTACTGAGCCCAGGTGTTTCGGAAGTTAAGGGGTCCCGTAATTTCATCTGTACCTATTTTTGACTTAACTATTTGCTTCATTCTACACTTTTGTACGGTGCGTTGGCAGTAACCAATTGATACTTTAAAAATTTGATCCGCAGCTACACCAAACACTTTCCGATATATAACCACTCAAATATACATATACACTAATAGCCATCAGTCACTCTTTTTATCGCTAGGCTCCTTTGCATTATCAGATTCGTCCACAGCTCTGTTGTACGCTTCTTGGAGGTTATTGAGCTGTTTCTTCAACGCACCAATATCCACATCTACTTTTCTTATCTTCTCCTTGTATTCCTCCACTAACTTTGGATCTGTTGGTTTGGCCCCCAACCGTTCCTGGATAGTGATGAGTTTCTTGAGTACACTCACCACGGTGGGGATTGCAAGACCCAGGAAAAGTACCGCCCCTGTGAGATAAATATTCCTTTGAGCATGAAACAATTTCGCAAGCTGTGCTTTAGACATCGGTACCTCAGCCGATGGGATCCCGAAGTGTGGGACAGCCTCAATAAATCCATCATTCGGGGCGTTGTGGATGCCCCTAACGTTAATCCCGTTTCTCACACCGTCGAGAAAAATGGTAGCAGTGAAGAACGAAGATACACCAATAATGTTTCTGAAGTAGATGTTATCACGTAGTATCTCGCAAGCTTTGACAATCTTGACTCTCGCAAAGCGGGGTAGCGGCATGATCAACAAAGACAGGATCACCATCTCTGTGATCAGTGCAAGAAAAATCTATGGTTAGCGCGTCTTGTTAAATTGACATACCATAATCATTGTAAGGCTCATGGTGTGTTGTTACTATGATATGCGTTATGTCGAGTTCCATGCATGGTGCAGGTAATAGTCGTCTGTGGTATTCCGCCGTGGAGGACTTGTATATTCGCACTGTGAAATGAGTGAATAGAAACCTGTCAAATAGAACACAAAAAGAGTTTTTTCGTCTGCGCTAATGGAAATCGGTTGATGGTTGAGAGACGTGATTAACAATCTTCTGACCCCATCAACTTATTTTAGATTATTCGATTGTTGGATCAACACTAACTGTCATATCCTCGAATCGGCCAAATACAGTAACAGGAAATGAATCAAGACAGAGCGGAAATGTGTGAATCCGTTACGCAGTCCAATGGAACTGTCAATCTCCTCAGATGTTACTCTGAGTGATGTACTGCCGTATAGAATGGCGATATCGTTGTACCCTATAGATTCGATCGGACTCTTTCGGTAAAATTGTCCTTACTATGCAAACTTGTCAAAAATTTAGCTGTGTCATTTGAAAATAGTGAATTGATCAGGTGGTCAAAAAGAGGAGGGAGTAAATCTCCAAAGCTCGAGTTTAGCATTTTTCTATTTAGCCTGAGCTTGACATTTAGATATTTTTTTGGTGTGAATAGTTTGTGGTAATCGTTTGAATCTCCAGAAAACACAAACTTTGAACAAGATCTAGAGACAAAGTCAACAATAAATTTGTAGCGATTGTCAAAAAGATGTCATATTCTTCATTGTCAGAAAATTACTTCCATTATTCATCATAAATCCACTGACGGGATAATCTATGCACATCAGCGTAAGCATTCCGTTTACTGACTCATGTATCTGCGATATGAACATGTGCACAGTCCTGGTTGTTTCAGGATCCACGTCACACAAACAGAGAACCATACGTTGGAAATTTCTGGCTGGCAATTGCACGCCGTTCTACAACGACATCTTGCCTCAAAGGATTCATTAATTATTTAACTACAAACAAAAAAACTAAGAAAAAAAAAAAAAAGGACTCAACATTCAGCACGCTGTGGCCATGTCACTCCACGATACCTGACGATTGGCATCACCATACGGTGCATATGGGTAGTAGTAATTCTCATAGTTCGGCACGTAGTAAGGGTACTGGTACTGCGGCTGGTAGTAAGTATACGATGGCGCAGGCTGGTTGAGCAGCGGAAGAATAGAGCTACGCGTCTTTCGATGGCCTCTCCAAGGCGAACTGTGAGGAGAGGACATCGGTGACTTGTTGCACCATGTAATCCAGCACTCTTCTAAGCACTTGTAACCAGAGTCCGATTTAAAGTGCAAATTCCACCCCAGCACGGAAAGCCATTCTCTTTCGAGCCGAGAAATCACCTCGAGCGGGATTCCCGTCGCGTCTGACCACGAACGGTTGGTAAAAGTGTTGTCGTCGTTGAACTTGTTGGCAAGCACAAACGACGCAGTGAGCGTGTGGAAAACGGAAAGCTGGTCCAAAGAGGCCTGCTTCTGTTTCTCCAGTTTGGTGGAAAGGTAGAAAAGTGCCAGGATCAGCGTGGACCTTGGAAGTCTAGTGGCTGAAACCACAGATTTGACAACTTCGACAAACGAGTCGGATGGAGGCTCGGGGATTTTCAAAAGCCCATAACAGATCCAGCACGCAAACTTGGACATCTGTTCGATATCGTAGTCCAAGTGGGTGGAAACCCCACCCGCATTTGGAGCACCACCCACCATCGGAGGCGGGGGTGCCATTGCTGGGTAGTGTCGTGGAACCATTGAATTTGCCTGTGGAACAGGGATCATGGGCGCCATATAGTTATCCATAGGGTTAACCATCTGTGGAGCCACAGGCGGAGGTTGATAGTAATACCCGCTTTGATGAAACATGACGGGTTGGGAGAAGACTTAATTAAAAGCTCCAAATAGAAATAAGTTAATATTTCCGAGTTCTCCTTTGATTAGTGAGGAGAGTTTGCTGTTTTCGTAAAAGGTGCAAGACTCTTCAAGTGCAGTTGTTGACCACAAATATATAGTGAGGAAAAAAAAAAAAAAATTCTCCTGCCCACAGGCTGTGTCATATATATATATTCTCGCATGGCAATGACTCAACTTATACGAAGTAATCTTTGATTCATTTGCTATACATTCTCCAAGGGGAAAAAATGAGGGTTTCGTTCCTTTGCTGAATATTAGGTGATTATATTTTTCGGCAAAGTAAAGTCTGGTGTTTACCTGAGGAAAAATATTTTGTACTGTATCGACAGAATGGGATAACAGAGCGCATGACAACTTCTCAAGATAGCTGCTATGAACATTTTGCCGGTTCGCTTTCTGAATGCTGCTATATGCATATACCTGCAGTATTATGCATGGTCACATTACTTTTTAAGTCTGGCCTTGTCCATTGGATCTCGTGGATAAAAATATGAAATCATTCATCTCCTACTAGATCTGCAGCGCACATTAATGTTTCACTGTACACATGAGGTAAACTCACAAACTTAACACACGAGATAATGGATCAGGTGCATCGCATCTAGTCAGACTGCAAACCGTCACATAAAAAGATGTCATTCATCAATTTATATCAAATAACCAGGCTTGCTTTCACTACCCAGTAACATCTTCTGTTGGACGTGGATTCTCATAGAGTAAAGCTATAATAATTTCCTTGGTTCAGGGTTAAGAGTACTGGGCCTGATTTTGTTACGATATATGTTCTATCCGGCTGATTTCAATCTGGTTGCAGATCTCATGGGGGACAAGGGTGGCAAATGATTGTCGGTGTCTATGATTATCAATGACTGACATGTAGGTTCTACATAAGATTATTCACGACTCCGCTATATGGGACTGGCCGTCACGTGAATCTTTGACTCTTTCGAATGTATCACATGCGTTAGAGCTTCACAAAATGGCGACAAAATATTTCAAAGTTGAACGTTGCAGCTAAAAGCACATTTGAAAAGAAAAAAGTGAAACTATTTGAACAGCTCTATCTAAATTTGAAGGCCAACGAGACATATCACTCGGTATCAGTTAAACCATTATCTTCGTGGAACGGGAGAAAATGCTACAGGTGGATGATAAAACTCGGATTGGCTTACGCAGAAAAAGCTATATCATAAACGAGATGCCCTCGACTCGAACACCCGTCTCGCAAATGGAAGCCCTCAAGGACTGGGCGGAAGTACAGAAACAGCGACTTGCAGAAGCCCACTTAGCCCCTCATGAACTTGAAGCAGCAGCGCTTCAGATCAAAGAGCTGGTACGACGTGCTGTGGTGGAAGATAAAGTAGTCTTGAATGACTGGGACAATCAGCATCTACCGGCGCTGGACGGCGGCGACCTGGTACTGGCTTGCAACTTAATACAACAGTTTCCTTCTATAGGAGAACTTCAACCATTACCATTGTTTTATCCACAGCCATTTACGGGGCTGTCGGAGGACCCTTCTTGGGGAAATGCTTCATTGCAAGAGATGCCCCGGCAAACATCAATAAAAACGGTGAAAACACTATGGAAATGCCTCTACAACGTCAGAGACGAAAGAAACCCAAAAGAGCTTTTGCGGCAGCTTCTTTTAATAGAGAGGGATCTCTATTACCAGAACATCAATGATAAAATCACTCTGACGGCGTTTGAATCACACTTGGCATTTTCTGTTCGGTTTAAAAACCTACCACAATTTGCCTACTGCCTAAATACTCTTCTTTTCAAACTGTTCCCTCTGAATAATGTGCCACTCAGAGACAAGCCAGAGATAGCGGCGCAGTACATCGGCTATCTCTGCATTACAGAAAACGTGACAAGGTTTACAGAGTTTGTCGCAAACTCGGTTGATCTTTCGGAAAAGTCACTGTACAAGACGGCAGTAGACCTGGCAGATGCATACTTTGACCGTAATCACAGACGCTACATGAAGCTGTACCAAAGATGTACGCACTCCAGGGACTACAATGAGCAGTACCATGGTACGCTCATCCAGAACTGGTTGATAGACCGCGTACGTGCTAAATTCACTCTCACGCTTCTCCAGTCAAGCCGTTTTATCCCACTCATGAAGCTGAAGGCTCTCCTCTGCCTTGAAGATGACGCTCTCATAAACTTTCTCGATAGATGGCACCTCAGGCAGCATATAAGATTCTTGGCAGCGAGCAAGATGCACGGAAACGATATTGTGATGGAAAATCGTGAGGTTCCAGACCTTGAAAACGCGATACAATCCCGCATAAATACAATGCGAGAACCAGAACCCACCACAGATGATCCGCTGAAACCAGCATCTCTCACCACACTAAATTTGAGCTGTTTTTAACCTCGTCTCGTCGCTAACATCCGAACACCCTTCTTCCAAACTATACACAAACATGTCGCTCGATAATGTGATTGAGGCAATGCGAGATGCTTCAATCAACTCAGCTCCCGTAAACGAACGTGCTCCAGACAAGTCAGAGTCGTACCTATATCTTTCTGATGATCAATCGGAATCTGACCCTAGTATCACGTCGAATAACCTATCTGTGATAGACAGAGATGTCATCTTAAAACTCGCAAGGAGAAAGATGAACCACTCGTCTCTTCCCCGGTATAACTCTCCAATTTCCCAGTCGACTCCTATGGTGAGAATGGAGGAACTAAGCGAGGAATCTGATCAGGAGGATAATCCCATCGTTTTTGATCATCCCAAAAATCTGAGGGAGAAAATGATGGAAGAGGCTTCTCAAACTCCGTCACACAAGAAAGCTTCTTCTTCGCCTAAAACTACCCCTCCAACCTCGCAGCACAACTCTTTTGTATCGTCGCCTAATCGGGACGAGGTAGCTCATCTGAAAAAGCAGTTGGATGCTCAAAAGTCTCAGATTGAGGAGCTCAATCAGCTCAAATTCATTTTGGCTAACACTAAAGGAGCTGATCTGCTGTTTTCCGACAATGCATTTGAACTTATAGAGTCGGGGAAGCTCCGCACCTTGCAAAAAGATGTCATTGAGCATAGGAAAAAACAGGAAAAAGTTGCCAAAAAAGTGGATCAGGTTATTACCTACAACAAGTCTATCAAAGCGCGGTATGATCGTCTATTGTCCGATTACTTGGACAAAGTGGGCGATATCTCACTCACGAAGAGACAGTCAGACCTCTCTTCTTCAGAGAGACCTCTTTATGAGCGGTTGTGTCTGGATGAGGTTGACAAAATGTCGCTGGTGGCGTCTCACAATCTGATCAAGGATGTTCTTTTGAAATTGCAAGTTCCTCTGGCAGACTTGAGCAACCGGTTGCAACTTGTAGACGACATTACCTCACAGTATGAGACATTCGTGCGCAAGGTCCACAAATCGGTGTACCATGGCGAGCCCTGTCTGCTAGATTTTAGAAAAGATCCAGACCTTTACAAGTCATGTCTGCAAATGATGGAGTCTAATATTGCTGCCATCGCAGAGTTTGACGATATTTATTAGACCTTTGCATGACTTTAATTAACTATGTTTTCCTGCCAAGCATTCATTTACGTGTAAGCAGAAGATTGCCAGCAGAATGAAACACCATTGAGATTCCAAAATGTTAAATCTCCGGAAGCAATATTTTCAAAAAACACTAAACTTATCTCTCAGGTATGCAATTTTCATTACTAATCGTACAACTCCTGCAGGTTGGCATCATCAGTCAAGGTGAGAATTTCATCGTACAGAAGGGTGGTCAAGAACTCAGACACCTCCACTTGTCCGCTGATTTCCTTTTTCAAGCACTCGCCAGCGGTCTTGAACTTGTTTCCGGGCTTTCCAGCACCGAGCTCTTCAACCTGCTTA
This sequence comes from Citeromyces siamensis, assembly GCA_003706365.1. NCBI lineage: Eukaryota > Fungi > Ascomycota > Pichiomycetes > Pichiales > Pichiaceae > Citeromyces > Citeromyces siamensis. The sequence continues at coordinate 13,986 of PPLB01002188.1, forward strand.
TCAATCATCTGGCAAACAAGATCAGGTGTGATGGTTTGTTTTGTATCCTGAGCCACAGCCTTGTGCTTGCACCATGAATACAATTGCAAACGTGACACTTCAGCGGTAGCAGCGTCTTCCATCAAGTAATTGATTGGAACACAACCAGATCCCTGGAGCCACGCTTCCATGTACTGAAGTCCAATGTCGATATTGACAGCGATTCCGTTAATGGTAATGGCGGCGTTCTCGATGTTTGTGTCCACAAGATCGTCCTCGGAAACAACGCTCGAGGTGAGATTGTGGATTTGGTTAGGAGTGGGCATGTGCTCATCAAAGACACCAGAAGCGATTGGAGCCAAAGCGGGATGTGCGACCCAAGTACCGTCATGTCCCGAAGTGACTTCCCGCAGTTTGTCGAGCTCCACGTTCTTCATCGCGGTGGCATTTCTCTGTGGGTCATTTTTAATCGGGATAGTGGCAGCCATCCCACCCATAGCATGTACACCACGCTCGTGGCATACTCTGATGAGCTGCTTAACATAGTTACGCATGAAAGGTACAGTCATAGTGACCTGTGACCTGTCCGGCAACAGGTATTTTTCGTGGTTTCTCAGCCTCTTGATGGTGGAGAAGATGTAATCCCACCTTCCACAGTTGAGCCCAGCAGAGTGGTCTCTGATTGCAAACAGAACTTCGTGCAACTGGTACGAGATGGGCAAAGTCTCGATCAAGATGGTGGCCGCGATTGTTCCTCTGGGGACTTCAAGGCAGTCCTGTGCCACATTAAACACATCGTTCCACAAACGAGCCTCTTTCCAGTGCTCCATCTTTGGGAGGTAGAAATATGGGCCCAGACCTCTTTTCAAAAGTTCGTGGGCATTGTGGTAGAAATACAGGCCGAAATCCATCAGAGAAGCAGAAACTGGTTCTCCGTCGATCAAAATGTGCTTGTCCACCATGTGCCAGCCTCTCGGGCGTACAATAATTGTCGGCACGTGTCTACCCTCATAGTTCACTTTGTAGCTTTTCCCAGTCGACTCTAAAGTGAAGTCGATCTGCTTGCGAATGGCATCGTACAAGTTTACTTGACCGTACACCATGTTGTCCCATGTTGGGGAACTGGAATCCTCGAAATCGGTCATATATGTCATCACAGGAGTATTGAGCGCATTAACAACCATTTTTCTCTCAGGAGGGCCGGTGATTTCTACTCTTCTATCTGTGAGACCTGGTGCAGGTGGCTTACACTTCCAAGTAGGATCGTTGCGAATCCATTCGGTTTCCTCGAGAAACTGAAGCTGTTCTCCCTGATCCAGTTTTGCCTGGACTTCCTGTCTATTAGCCAGAAGCTCTTTACGTGTCTCATTGAAGGAACGATGCAATAGAGCTACAAATTTCAAAGCAGACTTGGTGAGAATGTGCTTTGGGGTAACGGGCGAGTCATATTTCGGCACAGAGTCGATCTTGCCGACGATTCTAACTCCTTCAAGCGATCCGTAAGATTTCATTTGATCCCACAATACCAATTGGCATGTTTGTTTCTTCTTTTCACGTTTATATACCCAAACCGCTAGGTGTAAGGGTGGGGCTTTCTACGGATCGATGGATATTTCCATCGCATGGGATAACGGGATGACGATAACATCGTTGCGTCTTATTGGACAGGGAACGCACTATGGTGTATGGGTGTTTCTCCCGGCGAAATGCTCGGCGGTGCGGCATATGCACGACGGAGAAATGCGAAACTTTGAGAAGTTGTCAAAAAATAGGGACTACGACAAAATAGAACGCAGAGCCAACACTAAATAGAACCGAGATAATTTTCGAGCTTGAAAAATACTCAACTCAATTCAATTCTACACCGTTTTCTCTATTGGTGGCCTGCCTCCAGATTTCTGCGAATATCTGCATCAGACTTATCGATGACGCCTGCCGTTTTCAGGATCAAGGAAGTGTTGAGCAGATTCTTTTCGAAGTCGATCTGCTTGACATCTCCGCTAAATCTGACCGTCTTCATCCACTCCAATACATCCTCTTTAGAGTAGTCTAGATGAGTGGAGATGTAATCAGCAGCCTCCTCTTTGTGTTTTTCAAAATAAGAGATCCCCTGTTGTATACTGCTCAAGAAGGCATCAACAGCTGTGCGCTTCACTTTGCGGGACGAAACTATAACCCACGATGACCACGGCGTGTAGATCTCGCCGATCGATTTAATCTCACCACTGTCATAGTATTTTTTAGACGTGAAATATTCCCACATAAACGCATCTGCAACTTCTGAGCCTTCTTTCAGGTTTACAGCATCTCTGAGGTTCTTAAAGTTCTGCAGCACGGGGAAACCCGAAAAAAACGGTTCCTTAAACTGCGATTGCAACGCAAGTACAAAAGACATAATGTACGAACCAGATCCGATCCGGGACACTCCAATCCTCTTCCCATTAAGTTGAGAAGAGCAAATCAGCTCTTCTCTGTTGGCACCAGTAGAAATTGACCAGCAAAGAGGGCTTTCTACATAAGTTCCTGAGATAGTATAAGAGTTTGCATCTCCATCACAAACTCCGCGAACGAATGCCTCGGTAAGGCCAACAGCAAAGTCTATCTCCCCATTCTTTAAACATTGGATCAAGTGACCTGAACCGGACGGGAATGGAATCAGCTCGATATCCAAGCCTTTATCTTTGAAGAACCCATATTTCTCAGCAAATAATATCGGTGTCGAAAAGTGTTCCGGGATGTATCCAAGTTTCATTGATAACCAAATGACTGATGTAAGGAGGTTGACTCACATCTTGCCCGATCAGTTTTTTTCAGTTATTGATACTCGAATAGATTTTCTAGGTTATCATAAGGCGTTGCATTTGTGTTTGATTATGATCTTTTTTGGTTCGTTTGTTATTGACGAACACCGTATTTTGTTTTCTCGTGCTATTCTTGGATTGATCTATTCAGTAAAAAAAGACTAGACATCTAGCATTTCCGAAAACTACTAGTCAGTTTTGGTATTACTGTTTGATAAAAGTCACGGATTCATTGTGTACGCACATGATTGTTGTCGCTAAGTGACAGCCTAGTCAGAGGAGTCATCCTGATTCCTGAGAGATAATATTGTTCTCCGCATCATTGTATGTACACAACATATTCTAGGTATCCTATTTGTCTCTGCATCTGCTCTTGTTTATCTTCGTGTTTGTTCGACTTTAGTGCTCTTTTCCATGAGCGAGTCGATTCCTTTATATAACCATTCCGTACAGTCAATCACTCCTCATCTCTCAAAGTGCCAAGACCTAGTCCCAACAAATGGGATCTAAATCTGCGCTGGTCCAGAACCTTCCTTTAACGTATGCTTCCTTTGTCGGTGTATTGGATCTGATACTGGGATACATATTGAATGCAATGTAGGAGGAAGGGACTACCGGTTTCGTTAACTCTGCTTTTGATTCAGAAGATCATTCCTCGAGATCACACGTGCATGAGAATAGTGGTTCCGAATGAGCAGCTTCAGGTAAATGTAATACATCATTTACCCAAAAAACTATTACTACAAACAGTTTCGTGAATACCTGGAAAGAGAGAAAAAAAAAACACAGCTCAAGCTGCTGCTACTTCCTCGTGTCATTAACGGAATCACCAACGCAGTTGGAAGTAATCTGGGCTTCCGCCTAACACTGAGTTTCTGAAGTGCTATCTAGTAAAAAATAGGCTATAAAAGTTCCATCTGATGCTAATTGGTCAAGATCCAAGATGATATGGAGCGTGCATAACATATCAGCTCAAGATCGACTTCACCTAGCTCCAGTCAGACATGTGGATCACCACCTTGAGGAAACGTGTTTTAGTAGATGAAATCTAAATTTCCAACCATAATCTACATCGAGTTGCCGAAATAATTCATGGATCTGTCAATTTCAGATGAAGGTTAAACTACTCCAAATATATTATTCTGCTCACAATTTACCAAAACCAAAATTTTGAAAGACCGCGTTGATATGATGCTGCTATTTGCTTGTTCTATGTAACTGACAGTTCACTATGTCTCAGTTCTCACCCTCAGTCTGATTTTCAACATGTATCGTGGCGTATGACCTACCATTTTTTCATGCGAAACTTTTAAATCAGCTTCTTCCGCGTGCGCTTGGTATAATGTTCAATGACTTAAACTTGTGTATCAGTTCGAGAAGAATGAAGAACGCTTATTTCCAAATTTTAGCTGTTCCCTGAGTTTCTAACTTCAAACATAAAAACTCTTTTCCATACGTCAAAGTTTTGTATACATGCCTGGTATCAGATAAAAGCAACCCATTGTCGGTATATCGACTACTCCACACCTTCTCGAAAGTAGACTCTATATTTAATGACGAGCTAACAACGTCTAGGAGAAATCAAAAACACCCACACCTCGAGTCGAACCCCTCATCACCGACATGTCAATTTCATTACGAGATGGGTTCACAGAGGAACCTTTAGAGAGAGTCATGGAGGACCTGTTGGTGCGATTTGTTGTTAATTGTCCCGACGAGGATTTGTCATCCATTGAGAGAGTGTATTTCCAAGTTGAAGAAGCCCACTGGTTCTACTTGGATTTTGTTAGGAACATCAACCCGGCGTTGCCCATAATGAAGATGAAAACGTTTAGTGATGCAATGTTTGCATGCTGTCCTGATTTTTGGAAATGGGGAGGATCTCCATCGGATGCGTTGACCCAGTTTACCAAGTACAAATCGACAATTCCGGTCAGAGGTGTTGCCATACTCAACAAGGACCTCTCCAAGATCCTGCTTGTAAAGGGCATCGAGTCCAACTCGTGGGGGTTTCCTAGGGGTAAAATCTCCAAAGACGAGAGCGATGTTGAATGTGCTGTCAGAGAAGTGAAGGAAGAGATTGGTTTCGATTGCACTAGCTTTATCGATGAGACAAAGTATGTGGAGAGAACTATCAAGGGGAAATCACACAAGATTTTTTTAATCCACGGCGTGGATGAGTCAACCGAGTTTGTACCAATGGTGAGGAACGAAATTGCCAAGATCGAGTGGATCCCTGTTTCAAGCATTGCAAAATCGTCAAACAAGTTTTTCCTTGTTGGGGCCATGATAAAACCGATCAACAAGTACATCAGCAAGGTGAAGGGTGTACAGAACGATGAAGAGCTGCGCAAACAGGCCACAGTGTTGCTGAAGCTGATGCTGGGCGTGGGGAAGCGCAAAGAATGGGTCGACCCAGGAAGAGAACTCCTCAATGTACTGCAAAAAGTCTCCCGGGAGAGGCGGGACAGTTTACAGGAGGATCTACAAAACAAAGGTCCTTCTCAAGGCTTCACCCACATTGGCATGCCCCAACAGTTTTTCCCAGCTCCTCAAGGAGTACCCGGCTACTCGTTCCCTATTACTCAGCCTGTGCCATTCCCTGCGCACTTTATGCCGTTTGCGCCTAACCCACAGAGTTTCCAGAAACCCACTTTCGAGAATATCCTTAGAACACGTTCCAAAGAAGCGGACAGTGTTCAGTTGCTTGATATTCTCAAAAGGACCACAGGGACGACAGCCAAGGATAATGGTTCTCCGTTGACCAGTTCTTCTCATACAAAGCCCGAGTCAAAGCCAAACTTGATGGAATTGTTCTTCAACAAGAACAAACCGCCTGTCGGTTCTTCACCGGTTGAACCTCCCAAGGATGCACAACCACAGAAAAACAAGTTAATGGAACGGTTGTTCAACAAGGAAACGCCTGCTGGTTCTCCAGTTGTTGAACCTTCCAATGATACGCAACCACAGAAAAACAGGTTAATGGAGCGTTTTCTCAACAACATGAACGAACAGCCAAAACCCGAAAAGAAAAAGATTACCATCCTTAAACGGCCGCCCCCAGACAAAGATTCAAAACAGGCGCAATTGGCTAATCAACCGGATAAGCATTTGAATCGGAAGGATGATATGATACAATCAAAGGATATCCAACACGAGACGCAATCTTCTCAATCACGGGACACTTATGATGAGCGGATGCAATCGATGGACACTCAACTCGAGACTAGTAAACCACAGGATAATTACGAGGAGACAAAAACTACTCAAATAGAATACGAAGCGGACGTGGAAAAATCACGTTCTGAGCCATCGAATGACTCCTCACAAACGGAGAAAGATCGTGTCCAAATTTCAGAAATGCCGTCTTCAGAACACGAAATACAGTTTGCCAACTTTGAGGACCTACATGAGGATCCGCCATTTGACAATCACCACTCGGACAATTCCAACGCGAATCACTCCAACGAACTGCTCAATCTGATCAAAAAACCATACAGCGAGAAGAAGACAATTTTGAAAAGAAACCAATCTCCATCAAAAGAACTTCTCGACATGATTAAGCAGTTCTGAGTTTCTTTCTGTAACTAATGCTGTGTAAAATAATCGGGCCGTGACCTGTTGTATTATGTGTCAATTATTAGCGTGACCCGATAAACCAAAGAGCAACTCATTTTCTCGGTCATTAGCCGGTAACGCAATCTCGTAAGTCAGTTTTACAGACTACACTGTTTCTAATATGTTAAATCGCTAACATGTGTATGAGTTTCGAGGATATTTTCCTGACCTTTAAATTTCTAATGATGATACGCATTCGAGCATTTCTGTAACCAAGTGTGTCGCGAGCTAAATCCAAGAATTCAGGCAGCAACCGAAGATGCCGCGTATCGTTTAGAGAGAAACTCATTGTAATTTGCATTTTGACATTTTGTCACAGTGGAGTAGAAGATTATGAACACGTACGTTTGTGTTTAGACAATGTACAATGAGGTAATATGGAACATGAAGCAATATTGAACCTAAAGAGCCAATGTGTGTTTTTTTTTGTCTTTTTTTTTTTTTTTTTTTTTTTTTTTTTTTA
>PPLB01002254.1:3331-19076 GCA_003706365.1 Citeromyces siamensis
CTGGAAAGCGTGCGAAGATTAAAATGCTGCGCTCAACAGAGATGCCCTAGAGTGTCTCGCATAGTAATATAAACACATCTCCCAGCTTTTCTCATTGTGTTATATTCTCCTCAATGATGTGAGGGTTATTTACCCTATTTATAATGTGACGAGCATGAACGACACGCATAGTTACGCGTGATGACGATGTTAGGCTGCGTTAGGAACGTATGTTCTAACGTTAAAATTCTGAACTCGTTGTGAAAATTTCTCAAGCGAGCAGTTATCACCAATTAGTCTATCATGTATCCGGTCTGCGTACTAGTCCACCACTGTCGAATGTGCTATTACACCACTAAACCTATCAGCCGGCATCGGTTCATTTGCCGTATTGCATATGTCGGTTATTCGACAGATTCTCTTCTCGGACGATTGTGCTTGCACTGTTGAGAGTTCGCGCAGATGTCAATGTTTTAGTTCTCGAGATCGCTTGAAAAATTGATCGTGACATGAACCTCTGCATTCTCGTCATCCACTTCTTTTTGAGCCTAGCAGAACACGTAAAGAAACACGAACATATTGCGCAGTGGGAGTATCTGATGCGAGATACAATAGTAAGAGATGTTTCGGAGTGGTTCACAATATCTGTGGGTCCTTGTGATCTCCTGTCACTGCCACTGGTTTTCATTTGTTGAGGAGACTATTATATTTGTGAGACAAATGGTGTCCTTCTATACCAAATTGCCAATGCCAGTGCACAGTACCCCCATTGGTAGGTATTTGTATACTCACGGCAATATCTTAGCAGAGCAGCCATTGCCAAGGCATTGTCGCACCAACCGTGATACAAGGGTGCGGGGATGTCCAATTTACACTCAAATAAAAAGGGGTTTTCCTTTGCACTCAAAAGATTCGGTACGCCCTCGAAAATAAAAGTCTCCTTGGTAGCGCGCGAGGTTTGATAGGAGTTGTAGGAAGCAAAGCTGAGATGCACTGGTAAGCGTGTTGTGAGTAGTTCATAGGAATTAGATTTTCTCTCACAACCGCGCCAGGACAACAGGCGTTTACAAGCCACCGCAACCTCTCAAGGGGAAGTTGGGGATATGATGTGTCTCCGTGGTGATCTCGACACCGATCAACGTAGCATCAGTCAACCTCTGTCAACGAGAGTGGCTCTCGATCCAATTGCCCGCCTGGAAGGGAAACCCCAACTATGCAACGAGCAAGTGCATCACGCTCGATCGTGAACGAAGCCTAGCCTATCGCATCCGTGTAAAGGTGCGAGCACACAAATTCTGGCACGTTTGTGGCACGTGCCCACAAAAGCGACTCCTGTCGGCCCGCATGCGAAACCACCACTTGTGCCGCTGTTAATGCCGAACGTGTCGTTGAAGGTGGTGCTTTCGACAATTGAATATCGAGCCTTCAAACACCCCGCTCCAGTTGGCTTGAGCTGATTCGCGTGCTCATCGACTCCGCCTGCAGCTCCTGAAAGGAAGACTTTGCTGCGCGAGGAACCCCGGTAAACCACTGGTGGGACGCACACTCAGAGACAGTCATGCGCTCGCGGGGATCAACAATAAGCAGCCGGGATATGAGATCGAGGACCACGTCGTCAACGTTGTCCCAGTAGGGCGAGTAGAAGGCAAACTTGCCGCTTAGGATCTGGTTCTTCATACTTGGCGGGGCCAGCTCCTCACTGAACGGCGGGAACCCACACAGACACACGTACAGCAGAACCCCGACCGACCACAGGTCAACAGACATGTTGTACTTTCTCTGCGAGCTGTTTAGGAGAACCTCGGGAGCGACGTAGGCCGGGGTGCCGCACAACGTGTGGGTGAATTTTATCTCGCCGATAAACTTGGCGAGACCGAAATCGGCAATCTTGACGCACACGTCCTGCTCGTCCTCGTCCCAAGGAGCATTGTCCAAGCACGACCTGCCTCTCGGAGTTATGTGCAAAAGGATGTTTTCAGGCTTAATGTCGCGGTGCGCGATCCCGTTCTCGTGCAAGTAGGCAACGCCCTCGATGAGCTGAGCGAATATCGCCTTTGCCTCGTCCTGCCGGAGCTTGCCCTTCCTCACGACTCTGTTGAAAAGCTCCTCGCCGCTCACTTTTTCGAGCACGAGAAACGTGGATACCGAGAGTGAGTTGTGCACGGGCTCGACAAACGCATCGTGCAGCTTGACAATGTGCTTGTGGCTCACACACATCAGCACTTGCAATTCCTGGTTGAACTGCAAGCCCTTCGACGACCTGTGCGGATGGAATATCTTGATCGCCACATGCGTCCCGTCTTTGCGTGACACACCGTCCTTGACGGTGGCATAGTGGCCGGACCCGAGCTCATCGCCCAGGACGTAGAGGTCAAAGATGGATTTTTCAAGCTCGTGCGAGTACCTGAAGACGTAGCAGTGCGTATCGGCAAGCCGTACTGAATCCCCATTTTTCAGCACGTTTTCCCGATCTCGCTCCAGACGCACGTCGTTTACAAAAGTACCGTTACTACTAGAATCGACTATATACATGAACGACCTCGCCAGCCCTGTAGCGGCACACACTTTGAATGTGGCGTGAACAGTGGAGATGTCCTTGTGCGGAATACACACGCTGCACGATCGGCTTCTGCCCAGTGTAAAACAAGATGAGTACGGAATCGCGATATGTGGGTTCTTGTCGACGTCGAGGCTGATCAGCGTGGCTACCGTCCTGTCAGAGGCAATCTTCTTGTGACTAGGCAACTCCTGCCCGTCTCGCTGACTCGCTAGATCGGCGTTATGGTTCCGTTTCCTCACGAGTCGACTCATATGGTTTATGGATGAAAAGCGAGACGATCCATGGTGTACACGACATATGCACAATCCCGAGGTGATCCATGCCACTGCATACATAGCGCATATCGTTGCATGTCGAATCCTGCATCTTGCAGCTCGATCCCGCCTCAGCTTCAGGCGCTTCTTGCCCTTGAGTCGGAAAATATCATCCGTGACTCACCCAGAGACATCATTGACGATGAGCTACGCTTCTGGACATGCCAGCTCTCGAGCGTCTACCAGTAACACAGAACGGGCAAAAAAAAAAAAAAAAAAAAAAAAAAAAAAAAAAAGTGGGATCCGGAACTTATACACTGAGCCAGGAAGATCCGCAAGCTGCTGTCGACCACGAAATTTGCACATGCACACGTGCATGTATCGAGCCACAGCCTCTGTAACTACGGAAACCGACTAGTATATATGTGGTGGTTGCCTTTGAATCATGCCATAAAGCTCTCGCCGCATCACCATCAACAGGCTATGAGCCCTGCCCTTCGTCTTACACACACATGACAAACTCAAGCTGGCGAAGCACTCTTTGAATGCTGGCTACAGCTCTTTCATCGAATGCTTCTCCGGCTCCAAGCTGTGCCATTTCGTTCATGCGTGAAATGCAGAGCCTCCAGTTAGAGAATGCAATTCTGGAGGATACGGTATGTCGGGCGCTCCATTCTCCCTGCACCATGAGAATTCTATCTCCAAATAAGACATTGACACTCTAGAAGACTTCTCCAGCGACATCTTTGCCAGGCTCGTTGAGATGTGACCTGCGGGTGTATGCGGGAGCATGCATGATATGCATAATGAGGGTTGAGGAAGATTAAAGAATCTTCTAGAAGAATATTCAAAAGAACTACAAAAATAAGTAGCAGTTTGTTAGTGAAAAATTACATGCAATATGATGAACAGAGAATGGTTCTCCAACAAGACTTAGTGAGGAATACTTTGTTTTCCCTTTTTTGGCTTAATCGCTTAAAAAGGCAGATAATTGTGTCTCCTCACTGCCAAAGCGCCATTTGCAAAACCCCGTCGACAAGGACGTGGGACCAGAACCTAACTTTGTGGCATAGCGTAAAAAGAACGCTTCCCATTTTAGTCGTTGCAATCACAACGTACACTATTCACCCGATTGTGTGACACCCATAACAAGCTATTCTTTTCGCCACCACTTTATTGTCTATCTTAGAAGACCCAACAAAACGTGCAGTCCCTGCGCCGCTAGTTCCACTGTAAAGTTTCATGGAATAACGGCAAATTTACGGGCTTTACAGGTGGTCCAATTTTCAACTTCATTGAGAGAGCCTGTCAGAAAAAGCAAGAGATCACTCTTAGGCTTTCGGGATGCAATCCAGAATACCAATCTCTGAAATGACATGGTAATCAGCATTTCCCTTTTTGACGCCATTGATTAAAAGTCTTGCATGTGACCTATCAAAGAGTTTGCCACTTTATGAAGCAAGGTTTTGGTAAATTTAATAGAAGAATCCGATCGTCATTAATTTTAAATTTATATTCACATTTCCACAAGACTTTTAGCTTTATCTTTTTATCAAGCTAGGCATGCTCCAATTCCACCGACATAAAAAGTTAATTGAAAGGTAATAGACCCTCAGCTGTATCTATTGTCTGACCCAATTAGTTGTGCCACCGTCTCTTCCCGCGGTGCGCGGTAATATTTTTTCTTTGAGGTTATTGGTGTTGGGGACTTCTAGTATGTCCTGTTTACGTCTCTTTATACCAAGCTGATTTCAGTCTTGTCCACTTACGTGATCTCTTTGGCTATTACCAAATATCCCTTGTCATGTGAAGATTGGCAGAGGTGATGCGTACAAAGTAGCAAGTACTCTCACATTTCTAAAACCTACTCCAAAGCGCGTTGAGCCTTGTTAGAAGAGAACGTATTCCTGTTTCAAACTTGTCGTTTGTGGAGAACCATTCTCTGTTCATCATATAGCGTATAATTTTCACTAACTAACCGCTACTTACTTTTCGTTTTTATAGGTCTTTTGAATATTCTTCTAGAAGATTCTTCAACCATCATTATGCATGTCATGCATGCCCCCGCATAGGGCCACAGGACACATGCTTAAGCTCACATCTCAACAGTTTGAATCTCTCAATCCCATCAGCTAGACCACTTATTATTCCATATCTAGAAACTTGTCGTTGAATTGCTTGTCGTTTTCTTTTCGATACAATTTTGCCCTCTCCCCCCTGTAGAGAGTTGGGTCTACTTGGACCGTTATAAAACAGACATGCGAGCACCTGTATGAAATATGCAGCATATTCTATATTCCTAGTCTACAAGATACTCACGCCGAATACTTTGTGTCCGTGACATAGTAGTGAGACATGTGACGCCAGAAACTCGATATTTGTGAGCCAGTGATCCACAAGGGAGGAATTTCCTCAAAAATACTGTCTGAAAAATTATCTGAAGCTTCTCGTCTGAGCTAGAGCACCGTGGCTTTCAAACTTTACTAATACGTTTGGTAAACTCTGACGTATAAGGGTGTTTGGTTTCCAAGTATCGCATACGTTGGCCTCTTTGAGTCTTCATATTGGTATTCCCGTGCAGAGACAGTCAATGGGGCTGTTCAATGGTAACGGAGGCGGAAAATGTTAGGAAATGTCAACTTCCACGGCCGACTCTTTACATGCACCACAGAGATTATCCGAGATGCCCACAAAAAGTGCCCGACTACCAATAGTGGATACTTATACAAGCTATCCCATTGCTGTATCTCTGTCTCCCATGATTATACATACTGCATCAAAAAGCTACAAAAACGATTGCACAGGTCGCTCAGCCTCGCAATAAAGAAGCGATAACTTCGGCTTGACAGAGAACGCATGAGTGATCACAAGAGTTGAAGATTTTGTGAGTAGCAAATCCACTGTCAAGGAAATGTTCAAAGTCTTGGCTTGGTTGAGCTCCAAAGCTCCAAAGGGCATAGTTTAGACACCTGGTTTTCATCGCTACCGGTTTTATGATGACACTCCTTCTACCACTATCTAGAGTTACTGCACGGTGGACGCACCGCTTAGATTGGACACATTTGGTCAAGTCAACCAGAACAGGGTGTGTCATAAAGGTAATGATTTATTCTGCCACGAGACACGAATAACCTACATGGGAAACCACGGCAGATCGCAGTCAGCTGAGCGAGCCACATGATTTTTGGTAAACAGCATTTACACACAACTCCGCTTCAGAAACTTCCATATCCACACAGACTGAATTACCCCAACAATGAAAAGTCCCACCAAATATGTCACGCGGTAAATGAGCACGTTGGAAAAGAGTTGCTCGTTAAAGTTGCGTTTTTCAACTTCCTGGGGCAGAATCACATCTTTAAATTGATCAGCAACCCCTCCAACTTCGCCGTCTATCTTCTGCAGCTCGAGCTCCAACGGATCGAGTTTCTCGCTTAGTTTCTGGAAGTTCTCCATCACCGATTTGATGCCAAAGTCGAAAGTGATATCTACAGGCTTGTAAAGGCTCATCCAGTTCTTGGAGGACTTCCAAGACCTGTCCACGAGCAAGTTCTCCAGACAAACCTGGATGTTGACAGGCTTCTCAGAGACGGGGAAGTTGAGCAGAAACTTGACCGCTTTGGTCAAATCGTTTTTTCGTCGAATCGTGTCCACTTTATCGTCGATGATGTTGACATTCAGCTGCTGCATTTTTATACCATTTTCGTTATAGTTGTTGGGTTCAAGAGGGTTGACCCCTATATTAATGAGCACATAGTCGTCTATCCGGCCTTTCTCCATTAGTTCCTGGTCAAATACATAGTTTAGACACGTATTTTCTTGAAGATACTGGTTGAGATGCGTCCGGATCTCTTTCGAAAGTGATGCGATCTTTTTATTTTCTCTGAATAGCGTATCGCGGTGCAGTTCCTGGTTGAGTCTTGCTTGTGTCTTCCAGATCTGCTTCAAAGAGGCTATCTGCAATGACGAATCAAAGTCAGATTTAGACGGCGGAACCACTACACCGATGCCAGCGCAATACGTTATGAAAAGAAGCAAAACGTACAATTTCATCTTCTCAGTAGATCATTCCATCCTTGCATATGAAATTTTTCATATATATATATATATATATATTCTACTTTTGCGTATCGTGTGACGAGCCAGGGACCACAAGGGAGGAGAAGAGCAAAAAATAGACTCCCAAGTGAAGATGAGGGTTGGCTCTCCTTACGTTTGGGTGCGTTATTACATCATTGGTTGAAAGGCGAAAGTCACGCAGGTACGTAAATCCAGACACCAATATGCACCATGCATGCAGTGTGGCAAAATTACTGGAATAATCAAGGATTCTTGCATAAATAAGAGAAATACACTCAGCCCATGTAGCTTTGCATACAAAGTGCACGCAACTGCATATAGCTGCATGTTTCATGTGTGTGCCTTCTTGTCTACTTCAAAGTTCTGTAGGTTTACTGGTAGTTCATCATGTGGTTTGATGCAAGGGGATATGAAAAATCTGATAATGGTGCACCCATGTGGTGATAAAGATATTCGTTGGAAAAGTCAATGATCGACACAGGCGGCATCTTTTCTGACAGGTGGCATGTGCGATGGTTTAATGAAGATTATGCAGTCGAATTTCAAAACCCTAGAACCGTTTGCTATCTTGGAAGCTGAACAGTAGGCGAAAATGTACGTTACTAGTTTCAGGCCTACCACAAATGGCCTAATCAAACATTCAGTAGGAAGCAAGACTTGGCGAAGCCATCCAAGGGACAATGTTGACATGAACATCAGCCAACCTTTTGTAGTATAAGTAATCCCTTTCCTTCTCTGCATGTAAATATCGCAGTATTGTCAGGTGATGAAAAGGTGTTCATAAACGCAGTGGCTGCTCGTTCCGGTTGATATGTCGGCAGCATCTTCACGATACATTCTATCTAATGCTTATCCATTGGTTGCTGCTAGAAGCCTTTCTTTGGATTGGTAGGGCCATGTTGGGAACTATTGGGAACTTAAATTTGCCCAAACGGCGATGTGCAGTAAAGAAAGGCTTAGATCGCTCCATGTGTCGGAAGCCACCCCAGATTTAAACCACATTTGTTGAAACTAGGTCTAGGTGTGTTCGAAAACCAAGAGTGTCTGATTGCAGAATGAACGAGGGAGACTATTAAAAGAAGAATGTTCAAAGTCTAGTGATACAAAAATACACAAGAGTAGTGACAAAATTGTTATACATCGTGCACTGCGGGTATACATTTGTGTTGACGCGAACTACTGAGACAGCTTGAACTATACTTTATCCAGGTACTCAGATAACCTTTCGTAATAGTAATTTCTTGCGTAGCTCATGTATTTCTTTTGTCAGAAGCACTTAATTTGAGTCTTTTCGACTCCCTGATACACGGATTACACCTACAAGGGGTACGTATTTGCGGAGAATGCATTTCAATTATTCTCTTGTACATGTGATCACGAGGAACAACTTTCGCGAGTGTAACAGAATACCGAGGCCTGTTGCTCCTGCCTTGCTCTCAACATGCTAGGTTCGATCGTGGTTTACAGAAAGGATGCGGTGCATATTTGAAGACCTCAACCTGTTCTCTGTCTGTCAGTCCAAACCAGATCTTTAGCAATCTCATATGATTGTTTCTATGTCGACAGTTGTGTCAATACTCAATCCGATTGTTGAAGTTGGCGAACAGTGTTTTGTTGATGATGCGAGGAACTGGTAGCAGCTTGAGCTGTGTAGTTCGCGCTCATAGTTTTCTCTCTTTCCAGGTATTCACGTAACTGTTCGTAGTAATAGTTTTTCGGGTAAATGATGTATTACTTCTACCTGAAGCTGCTCCTTAATTGGAGTCAAAAGACTTTTATACACGAATTACTCCTGCAAGAGGTTGCATAGAGTTTGTGGGGAATGCTCATTCGAATGCATAAAGGTCACGAAGAATGACTATTCTCATGCACGTATGATGACGAGGAATGACCTTCTTAATCAAAAGCGGAGTAACCGAAAACAGTAGTCCTTTCCTCTTGCATTGCATTCGACATGCATCCTTGTATCGGATCGCGGCTGATCCAATACACCGACATGTTTCACCGCTTTCAAAATTATCAAGCATAGTTACAAGGTGAGGAATCTACAACTACTTGAGGAAGTGTCTGTGCACACTTGTTTTATTAATTTCACAAGGTTGGGAAACAAGATAATGTCAACTGATCGTTTTCCAATCCTTTAGTTTAAAATTCCCCCAATCTACTGTTCTTTACTCTTCTAATTATTAAGGACTCCGCATCTGTCTATCGATACATGCTTTTTGCATCGAAGAATACAGTCCCCGGGTAGCTTCCATGGCAGTGTGCAAAAGGAATTTTGAGAGCTAAAGTAATTAGCAATTTTCCTGTTGGGGGACTCATCGTGTCGTCTATATTTGGTCTAATAGATCATCTGTGCAATATCATGCAAGGTCATGCATATATCCATGGATGATGGGTTGACCATTAAGCAGCAACAATGCACTGTTTACCCCCTTATCATTATTTTCGTATCTTTTTGCCAGGCAACTGGTGGTCTGAGGTGTATATTTGTGATAATTCCGTCGTTTTTCGGTTCATTCGTTAAAAACAAGGGAAAGAAAAACTAGGTTCCGCAAAAGTGGTGACAACACGCTACAACCAAAAGATACAATGGAAGAACCCAACCAAACGAAGAGCGTTTTTAAGCAAAATATGTTGGAACATACGTTCCTAGCGAAGCCTAACATCATAGCGCATAACTATGCGTGTCGTTCATGCACGTCACACTATAAGTAGGGTAAATAACCCTCACAACATTGAGGAGAATATAACACAATCTGGTACACACGTAACACGTTCTATCAGGTTACAAGCCCTTGGTGCAGAAAGTAGGCTAGGATAGTGTCCTTTGCCTTGTCCAAGCGCATCCTTTAATTAGGCGTCAGTTACTTCAAAGGTTTCTGCTCCGTTCCCCTTGGGACTAAAACCTCTTTGTTGCTGCTAACAGTAAAAATACTTTATCGCGGTCGTTCGGATTCCATCTGCAGGTGAACTCATGCGATCACATCACATCACAAAGACCATATGTCTCAACCAAAGACGCAGTGCATTTACTCCCTTCTGAGTTCCACACAGCTCCAAAAGGCCAGGATCATCAACAGAACCTCTCAACATTCTAAGCTCTAACGGGCATGTTACAGATATATGGTGCGTGTTATATTGACAGCAGACGCTTCTCGTGGGATTTACTTTGCAAAGGCCATCTAACCGTGGCACCAAATTTTCCTTCTGAGAGAAACGTTCAGCCTTCCCGTATGAAGGATCCTAGACATACTTAGAACACATTGGGTAACTCCGCGGCTAGTAGAACAAATTTCTACCCGACGTTAGAACACTATTCTACGCCATCTCACTTCAAGTACAGACCCTTATGGAACTGGCTGGACAATCGCAAGACGATCGTCGCCTCTCTGTCCTCCAACGATAATAGATCTGCGTAGCCACTGAATCACAATGTCAGTAGTTCTAGATCAGGAACACAGAGCATCAAAGGACAGTCACACCCACGGCCAAATTTCCTTGAGGGCCCAAGTGACAGATTTGTGCTCATGCGATCATCGGACCGTGGCATCTGCCAAGGTTTCATGCAGTTCCACATTCTGGTGCAAATGCCGGTGAGAATTTTCATCACGTGTGACATTAAAGTCATCGCAGTCCTTTGCCCCGATCTCTCTTTCCACTGGAAGTAAAACACCTTTATCCTCATGGGTATCACACAACAAGTCCATCTAATCATGGCATCCACTTCCCTGAGATGACTCATGGAACATCCTCCATTTACTCGTGTATGCCGGATTACACCACCCGTAATCTCGCTCGGGTGGCTCCTGGCCGTCTGCGCCATCAGACAAAGCTCAGGCACTTCTGACATCGACTGAAACGTCAATGGTTCCAATACGATCCTCCCTGCTCTGACCTAAAATCGTCACATCTACGTAGCCCATTGTGTCAAACCTCACTACTCGATCGGGACACAGAGTATCTTCGGACAGTCACTTAGGCGGCCATCAAGGTTCTGCGGACCTTATCATCCTTTTGTTAATGAAAAACCTTTCGTCATGGCGAACACATAGTTCATAGCCAACTCCACGTAAGGATTTCTCTATGTTCATATCATGGAACGTTGCCTTGAGGGAGACACAACTGCAAGGCAGACATGAACCCGACATTCAAAGTTCTTGTTACATCGTGATTGGACATCAATCAACCTTGTCATACTAGTGCGAACTAATAAACCTCAAAGCCGAAGGGATGATTAGACCTCAAACGTCATCCATTATGAAGTTCAGAATTCCTTCAAATCATCGCTCAGGTTGATTCAACGAACGACACCTTGATTCAACACCATTACCCTCACATCGATAGGGCACAGTTTCTGCATCACTAACGGAATCCAACATGCATTACCACTGAGCTGGCCGATCGATTGTTGAATCAAATAGACTTTGAAGATTCGGCCAGTTTGATGAGGATTTTCATGACGCCGATTCAATCAACTATTCCAACAGGTTACACAAGGAGATAGTTATATTCAGGGAATCCAAACGACAATGCATAGAACATCACGATTCGGCTTCAGGGGGGCTGTTGGGACATAGGTTCCTAGCGAAGCCTAACATCATCATCACGCGGAACTATGCGTGTCGTTCATGCTCATCACACTATAAATAGGACCCTCACAACATTGAGGAGAATATAACACAATCTAGTACACACATAACTCGTTTTATCATTTAAACTAAAGGGAATAAACAACCTCTGCAGTTGGCTTTATCAAATTTTTCCACATCATGCTTATATGATTAGTCATTGGTCTTACGGCACAGGGCGAACTGTAATGTTCAAGATTGCTCTTTGTGAATCAATGCAAAAATACCATCACCGATTTTTTAATATACTGCAAGATACAAAGTATTGTTCCAGACTTTTTCAGATCTAATCTGTTCGTTTTATAGGGTGTTTAGTGACATTCGAATTTTACCATACATCAAAAGCTCCAGAGACGTTGATTGAAATGATTCTTCAACAAAACAATCTATCTGGCCGAGAACACAATTAATCATGAATCACAAATCTGCCAACACTTTGTTCCAGAAAAGGGATGTCATTAAAACTTGGTGAATAAAAGAGGAACTCGAATCCATATCAACAAACCATCGATTTCATATTTCTCTGATCACAGAGTAAAATCTTACACCTACTGGCAAAAAGGAAAAATACCACCCAAGAGGTGAGGGCGGGATAAAGCTCGAGACATAATACCAAGGACGTTTCCATTAGCAAGAGATCTCACCTTGAATTATAAACTTTTGGTACACAATTCTGATACCAAGGCTCTGCCAACCATGTGGCACTACACACGCAAAGGAACTCTGCTGGAGAATAGCAGAATGGTGTGCAGGGAAAGTTCATCCATCTCCAGTACCTACAGCCCAACTCGGTCTCCCCAGATTAACTTACCAATAGCAGGAAAACCATTCCCTTTCCAAAGTTTGGCAGAATCAATATCGTTTTACTGCCTAATCAGTCATCATAATACGGGACGCCGCATTGTGTACTTTGCAATCCGCCGATATCTTGGGACACAACTCTATCAAGCTGTGCATAAGCTCTACAGCGCCTGAAATTTAAACCTAGTTCTTTGTCGATGGTCAACCAGCATTAGCAAATGCTGAAAATTCCGCTTCCTCGCGGTCAATCAAACGCTGCGCTCTCCCTAGAGAAAACCCAGTCGATCCTTTGATTAGGCCAACTGGCAAAGGAAAAAAACAAGACTTTTCGTGCAGTACTGATGGATCTCATCTCAATCCTGCCAGAAAAAATAAAATGTCTTGTGGTTAGTTACGCCTGCCGCCAAACGGTAAGGAGAAGGCGGCGTGCCGGTCTCGGGAATGTACATCCAAACAAAAAACTCCGTACATCGTAGACCTCGGATTCATGGAAGGAACGTAAAAAAGTTCATGGTCGCCGACTCGAAATGGGCTACTCTCCTCGACTATGCGGAAAAGATGGAGATCGAGTTGAGACGATCCGAACCCCCTGTGAGCGATTCATTAAGCTCAAGCCGGTGATGATGTTGGCTTACATCTAAGAATGTACCAGGATAGCCTACTGCGCTGGGATAGATTACACTTTTGAGGGTGCTGTTTCGGCAAGCAATACGATCCAGAGCGAAAGTACCAGAATACTATAGACGCAGAAAGGGATTGGCCTTGTTTGTGTGTCATAACACCTGTGTTTCCTTGTGATCTCTGTCCCTATCCTTGTCTTCATACCCTTGTCGACGAGAGGGTCTTTAATTATCTCATCTCAGTCAGATCAACACGCGAGCCTCGACACATGCTTTGCGATAGCCATCGACGCTGTTAGGCCGGGGCTTTCTATGCCGAGAAGACTGAAAAACCCACGTTGTTCCTCTCTCACGACAAAGTCCTGAAACTTTGGCTCCTTGGTGAGCTTGGGCCGGATGCCCACCATGACCGGCGTAAACGTGCTGGATGCCAGCGAGGGCAGGTAGGAAGAAACCTCGCGTGCAACGCGTGCCGACCCGCCTCTCAGGCTGTAGTCGGTCGGGTCGTCTGTCCACTCCACGTTGGGCCCGAACTTGACTTGTCCACCCAGATCTACCGTGAGGTGCGTCCCGAGCCCTGTTATACCCGGCGTCGGGCACGGGTAAACCAGCGAGTCGATCCTGAGTGGAGTGTCGACCACGTAATAATTGCCTCTGGCGTAGTACGGCACCATATGCCTCTCTGGCGGTAGCACCATGTTGGACACCTGGCACGCGTACAGCCCTGCCGCATTGATAACGTTGTTCACCTCTATATCGACCGCCTCGCCATCGGCAGACTCCACACGCAGCACAAACTGTTGTGGTGCTACGCACTCGATCGCGGTGACTCTTGATCCCAGCGCGATCTCCCCACCCTTTTGCAGAAACCGGGCCTCCAGGAACGCCATAAGCGAGTGCGCCGACACGATCCCCGTCGTTGGCGATTTAAGCGCGCACGCACCCCTGACGAGAGGCTGCTCACGCGTCAGCTGCGACCCGCTCACCATTTCTAAGGGCACCACGCCGCGCATACGATCATACACTTGGTGTAGATACTCGCACTGACCGGCAGACTGGGCAACAATGTACTTGCCGCACCGCCTCAGATCCACATTTCCCGATTCCTGGTACAATAACCGTTTACCCTCGATGCAAAAGCGAGATTTTAGCGATTCTAAAGGGTAGTATATCCCTGCGTGGATCACTTCCGAGTTGCGAGAAGATGTCTCTTGGCCCAGTTGAGCGTTCTTCTCGATAATCACGACTGAATTTCCTGGGTTCTTGGATAGCTCTGCTCCTACAGCGAGACCCACCACGCCGCCACCGATAACGGCATGCGAAAAGTGCCGAGTGGACCCGTTAAACGAGGAACGAATCATATTATATATATATATAATCGAGGTGTGCGAAGGAGTGGTGGATGATCTCTCTATTCCAAGCTTTCCGGGGAAGAAAATAATGTTACTAGAGTAGCTATTATCCAATGTAGAGGGCATCCGTGACAACATTAAAGTGGCCGCTGTGCATGGGCCGTGTGCAAGTGTAATGCATGTTGTATGCACGAAAGGGATATCCTGCATATCTTGCAACTGTGTGCTCCCTCCAGCTAGCAACGCCTACTGTGAATCTAACGTCATCAAATGATTCTGGTGTTCTGAAACTTGTGCATAACCTTGAGACTGTTTGACGAGACAAAAAATACAACTCGGTGCATCGGATCGTGTCGACTGTGAGGCACGAGCAATACACTAGTGTTCGGTTACTCCGCTCTGATTAAGAAGGATATTTCTCGTGATCACTATCAGGAGAGAATAGTTCAATCGGGAACTTCTATGGATACGTACGTTGCACGAATCCTCAGGTCCGAGTGTCTGAGTTTGATCCTTTACTTTCGAGATGTCAAAGAAAGCTGTACTCGGCGTTTTTTCTGGCTTTAGCATTTCCTTTCTTTATCCTCTGTTTCGCACTCTTTTCCCTTTTAAAGTCCAAAGTCTATTTTCGTGGCTGGTGTATTTAATACGGCCATTCTGGCTCTACGATGGGCAGTGTGCACGGTTGATTAGCTAAGGTGTTGTATGGAGAATCAAAAAGAACTATTAACAACAAGCCACAGCAAAACTTGGTTGAAAGAAGCAGGCCACCAAATACTCATCTAGGCCAAATAGCACCTGGTTTGAGATCGAACGGATGCAACCTGCAGAAGCATGCAGTACCATGCATCATGTGCAGATCTAGAAGACAAAGTCTGAGGGAACACAACTGGCTAAATGAAGAGCAGAAAATTGATAGTTGAACTGATGAGCCTGCCCGACCTAGAGCCTTTAGAACCAAAAAAAAAGAAAAAAAAATTGCGAAGGGTGTCTCATCATTCTTGTACATTTTCTCGGATAAATCAACACATATTTTACTTTGTTTGTTTCTTAACATACACGGATTGCCCCCTAGATAAAAAGTCCCTGAAAAAAAGGATTCGACAGAGTGGTTTAATAAAAGAATACAGCCTGTCATTATGACAGAGCTCCAACCGAGAGTTTTAGCTGTGCTTCACATGTAATGGAAAAGATATGGAGATTCAAGCTACATCGATTTCGGCCAAGCATTTACAATCGCACACTGTGAATTGGCATGAATATCAGAATATGTTGCAGAGCACATGAGCCTACATAACGTTGAGAAGGTAAAACAAGCTGTCCAAATGCTCACAAAAGGCTTCGACACACCTATTAGGACGCAAATTGGATAACCTGGTGTTATTTTGACCTTCCTAGACTTTCGAGCCATCCAGGAGCTCTATTTACACTGTTTCTGGTAGAGCATAGAAGTAAAGGTCACATTGTC
>PPLB01002422.1:1190-21284 GCA_003706365.1 Citeromyces siamensis
AGCCGCCCTGTGGTTAGCGTATCGATTTTAGAGTAAGTTTACTCGTTCTCGGAATCCACTCTCCTTCAATTTGGATTATACGCTGCATGCTTCGTGCTTGCAAACAAAAAGTGGAATATCAGAGCAATATCACCCCGCAAAATACGAGACAAACACAAGCAGAAATTCTCAAACGATGGAACTCGCTTGTATGCACGTGAAAGGTGCTCCCCGAAAGATAATAATGTTCTCAGAGATTCTGAAGGTAATAGAACTATTCTGCCTTTTACAAAGTTTTCTGACATATCTAATCTGCGGTACCTCCCATCCCTAAACTCTAGTTGTGGAATATGGAAAGCTGTTAACATATGTGAAACACGTCAGAAGAGTAATCTCACTACTCTGACTTTAGACTTCCATTGGAGAAAGAACAGATATTCCATGTAGAACAGAAGCGGAAACATTTTACTGACATGGAAGTAAGGATATTGGGCTAGGAGACAAGAAAAAAAAAAAGCGAAACAAATGGTGAACGACTGAAGGAAGGTGACTAAAAGATTTTTACCAAGTGACAAGTGACGATTGTATTTAAAAGCCGTATGATAACGAAGGAGACGTATATAATAATACATATAGTCTAGGGTAAGAACTTTCATGAACCAAGATACTGGGGGATGGATCCTGACGGCGTCATAAGGCTAATTCTAGATCAGTTACTCCATACACGTACGCCTTAAAGTATTGGATAAGACAAAAAAAAAAAAAAACGGCATATATCACGTATCCTTACTGCGAGAGCCTGAGCCAATACTTTATCGTTCTCTTACATGATTCCATATTCGATGCTCCACTGTAAAATACGGTTGACCACATCAGCAACACCTTAGATATGTTGATTATGCGAGGAACTAGTAGCAGCTTGAACTGTGTTGTTCGCACTCTTAGTTTTCTCTTCCAGGTATTTACGAAATCGTTCATAGTCATAGTTTTTCGGGTAAATGATGTATTACTTGTACCTGAAGCTGCTACTTAATTGGACTCTTTTGACTTCCTTTTATACACGAATTACTCCTGCAAGAGGATCCATAGGATTTGTGGGGAATGCTCATTCGAATGCATAAAGGTCATGAAGAATGACTATTCTCTTGTACGTATGATGACGAGGAATGACCTTCTTAATCAAAAGCAGAGTAACCGAAAACAGCCGTCCATTGCATTCGACATGCATCCTAGTATCGGATCGCGGCTGATCCAATACACCGACAAAGTAGACCAAAGAAAGTAAATCTAGTTACTTGTTGATAGGTCTGAAAGATTACAGGCTTTTCAGCTCACGTAAATATTTTCATCGTCATCAGGGCGTTCAATCTACCGTAGGTTATGAAATGTGTCTTTGATCTCTTCCAGTTTTCTGGAATCAGTAAAGACTTAGTCTCCAGTGAGTAAACGACACATTAAACGTAGTATAAGAATGAATCACTCCTGGGATGTCGAGCCGCCCAAAAGTGATATCATTGAAAACAAAAATGCAGTGAGGGAGAGAGGTGCAGTATATTTTGCATCGAGCTTTGAATATGCAACTTGTATTGTATCTCGGTGAAGCAACACTTGATACCTTACATGGAAAGCAGAAGTAATCGTATGTCAGTTTACTAGACTGTTTTTGCACGTAGCTCATTGTCTGTTCAATCACAAACTCCTCCACAGACCTGATCTGTTTTCTTCTAGATATTGCGATATCCATGAATCTGCGTTCCTATCCTAACGTCGCCTTGAAGGGTGTCATTTTTCAGAGATTGTGTGTTTTTTGAAACAAATCTCAGAGCTGGTAGAAAACTACATCAGCTGGAATTCGAATCATTGAGTGGAGCGTGTTCCAAAATCTACTCACATAATGAATATTGTTGTCAGAGATTAGTGACTTCGAGATGCAGTGAAGTCTAACAACATCTCGCAAGAAGATCTCTGCACAATATTGAGACGATAGCGCTTTCGTGGTTGCGAAAGAACGTGCTTGTTTTGTTAGTGATCCAACGAGAGATACTACCTGTCCAAATTCTCGACGTTGCGATATAAATGACGCTCTTATGATCCAAAATGGTGTCACTCTCCGTTTTTTAATAAAGTCTGCGAAAAATCTGCGGCTGGAAAATCACGGACCACGAATAGTTTTTGTTGCTCTAAACGAATATGCGACGTTGATTTTGATTTCCGGATCGTGTACCATCTCTTCCACCGTTGTTGTAGTCGTTTTTTAGGTTTCCAAGTCGTTCTTGTCAGCACCTTTCGTGTCTCTGTGGTGGCTGTATCCATTTCCAAGGGCTCTGGTCCTCTCCAAGCACCTGAAGAACTCCTTGTCTGGGTGAGTAAAATGGATATCTCTGCTTGAGTTGCAAGACCATGGCGCGATAAAAGGTCTGAGGTGTCTCCACACGGATTCTTTTTGCAACTTCAGGGAAACGCTGACATGTAATTGTTTAGTGCCAGCAACTCTGAAGCGTGGCTTTCTGGTAAATGCTGCGAGTATCCCCTGAAGCGATCTTTGAATAAAGCAATGGCGTTATTGGAGTACTGCGCGAATCATTCAAGCTTCCTTGAAAAGGTCTCATGGTTCAACCGCATCTACATTCAGACAAGTCATGCGACATGAGTTCCATTCGACGGCAGCACCTAATTAATGAGGGATCAGCGGTCAACGTTGTTCTATACGAGCAATTGTCCCATCAAGATAGTGGCCCCAATGCACGAGCAAAGTTGGATTGTATCAATGACATTTTTTCTTCAACGTAATAGCTAGGTGACAAACTTTCTAACCGTAATACCATAGATGGCCTGAATAAGCGAACATCCAGCGAGATACTTTATGTACATTCACTGCTGATTGTTTAGTGTCGTGAAATGACAATCTCGACAGAGGCGTTGTCGTTATTCTACATTCCATACCATCAGCCATTCCTCTGTCCCAAATACGCTAAGAACTAATCCCAACAAATGTGGTCTAGATCTGCGCTATCGCACATGCATAGTCAGTCCAGAGCCTTTCTTTAGCACATGCTATCTTGTTGGAAGAACCTAAATTCCCAGTATCTTTCCAATGAAGACAGAGGCAATCCCGCAATTTCCGTTGCATTAACAGGGTTATACTTATTTCCTCATCACTGCTAGACTTTAAACCATCCCAGTTGCCTCTCAACCACTCTTAAGGAAGTTTTGTTTTTGCAAAGCCAAACGCCAACTTCATCAACCAGAAGGAGCGGTCACTGAGAAATTTTGATAAACTCCTTTGCATTACTTAACATACATGCACTGGAGCAGATGGGGGTGGATTCTATAACACTGTAACAGATGCTCAGCAGATCAACACTATCCCGTGAAATTTTCTTTAGCCATGTTATCTTTCCCATTAAATGCTCAGTTGAGCCACAGTTGGCTTTCTGGTATGCATGCTGATCTTAGTGTCTATCATACTCATATATATCGACATAAACCATAGTCTGTTTCTCTGTTCATCATTTGTGACTGTCAAAAATTTCTTAAGGTTACAAGATTGGAACTGCCGCAGGTGACTTTTGACCAGCTGAGCGTCATCCGAGATGAGCAACTGAACAAGTTGTGCTTAATAATTATTGTCGACACAAAAATAGTAGTTACAATTATTACAGATCCATTAGCATCTAAAGACGGACGCCTCGGCTGGTTCCACAATTACAATACGCCTCACATTATGTCTCTGGTTGTATTTTGACTTTTTACGACAACAATGCATGATGGTAACATTAATTGCGTTATCTATTCCATCTACATCGAAAATCCGTACACCTTCAGCCATAAATGACAGACATTAAAACCACTTCGCTTCTGACCGAGCACTTCGGTTATCCTCCTATTGCTCTTGTCGATGATTTAATCAATGCTGTTAATGAAATAATGTACAAATGTACCAAAGCGATCGAGGTGTACCTCAGTGAGCGGCGGTCAAAGCTGACGGGTCACCAAGATGTGCTGACGGCGGACGACGAGCACCAGGAAAATGAGATAGAGATGGGGACGGCAAAACTAGAAACACTCTTGGAAAGTTGTATAGATCGAAATTTCGATAAATTCGAGTTGTACGCGTTCAGGAACATACTAACCGTACCACCTGATCTGGTGCAGGAAGGATGGATGAGATTGAAACACCATCGTGATCTGATTAAAGTGGATAACTGTAAAGATCTATGCACTCAGAATAACGAGAAAATCGCTTCTTTACGAGCAGAGATAAGTGGACAACTCAAGATGAGATGTGCACTAAACTTGCAGAGGACAAAAGCAGAAAAAATTGTTACCCGTTTGAAAAGGATACGTGAACAATTGCTTTTCATTGAACAGGGTGAAAAATCTCATCCAGAATTGGCTCCTCTCAAGGAGAATCTCTACTTTCTGGTGGTCAAGTCGAACGAGTTGTACGAGACATACAAAAGGCTTTCCAGTGCATTTGAGAGACCCATATCTGAAGGCGGAATTAAAGATGTCGACGTTTTCGAAACCTCGAGAGATCATTATATTGATGCCAAAAGCGAAAAGCTTTTGTCTGTTCTGGGAATCGAGCCGTCAGCGGACCATACCACAGTCCCGCAAGTGGAGGGGATCGACTTTAACCGAGTGGCTAAAAATATAGGTGGCCAGGAGCGGCTAGAGTTTGACCATGTATGAGGCGGATGATACACCAAGAAATGCTATGTTTTCCTAGAATTATTTGAAGCGAACCTCATCCAACACAGGTGGCGTTACTGAATTCGTTGATCGGAACAGAAATCCACCATTGAAGCCTACATTGGGCGGCAAAGGCCAGAAATGCTCTACAAGTACGATGATTTTTTGTATGCAACTGAAAAGTACGTCAATTTGGAGACCCAATGAGGCTATTGACCCTTTACCTAAGTAAAAGTTGGAGGAATTAGAGCCCACCGTTTGAATTATTCCTTCAGTAAACTTTCCTATAACTTGATTCAAGAGGTCATGCCGTGTTGGGAATATTTAACTGATCGGGCAGCGAAAAGGCATTGACAATACTAACTATACATCGTTCACTGCTAATCAAAATATCTAGAAGAGAATTACTCTAGAAATGTCTCAAGCTCATTACTTGGATCTCCTGAAAACTCTGAGATCAGAAAGATAAGCATTGGCTATCGGTTATCACACGACACGAAATGGAACCCCACTTACTTCGCAGAGACGAATCATACGAAAAGTTTTACCATTTTAGACGTGATTTGGGCAAGTATTATAAATTTAATAGCAAGGCGGCAAAATATACTATGATTTTTTTTGGCTTGATTCCTGGTGTGCTTGGCTACGTTGGAATGAAGTATGACGGCAAGTTTGATTTGATTGCCTCTAGAAGGACAAAGCCTGTCTATGACAACAGTGACTATGTTCCTCGTTAGTCTATTTATTTATTTAATGTTATTAGATGTGAGAGAGTAGTTCTATATAAGAATAGCGTAGTGGTATTAAATCGAGGCTCTTTGTTTAAGACTACACACCCTCAGAAAATGACGAAACGACGCGCACGAGATAATTTCCTCCCTTGCAGAACCATTTCGCCTCCACTGCTACAAGAACATATATCATTACCGGAAACTTTATGCAGTAGGTGCCAAGATTGATAGCGAAACCGCGAATTATCCGGGAGCGCCCCCGTCGTACGGCTGTGTCTTCGACTTGTTTCCTGACGCTGTCCTGTAGCACTCTGGAGAAGTATAATGGAAAGTGTAATTTGAAGGAGGGGGCTTTCTGGAGGTCTGATGCTGGTTAACCATCTTTGTTCCTGGTTCGAGAACGAACAAATATCTTTTCTTTTTCTTTTTCCTTGCGCTTGAGATTCCAAAATCTAGTGTTGTGGAGCATTCTTGAAAAGACACTTTCCGACGCGTATTGCACTTGCGAAAGTCTGTCTTTTCGAGTAACTGCTGTGGTGGACATGGAGCATCCTGTTGTGCTTCTTGGTTGAAATTAAGGAAATCCAGCATGGTCTCTTCGTTGGTCGAAGGCTCTGAAAGGGTGGAATTGGAGCTACCCGTCTCGCGATTAAGTTCTTGGAGAAAGTCATTGCACTCCTTCAGGGAATCCACAATGCTTTGCTCCAAGACCGGCTGAGAGTCTAACATTAAGCATGAGCCCTGACTTGGTTGTGTCATGGGAAAATGAGGTTCTGTTTTGATGTTGTTTTTTTTCTACCTTTTTTTTGTTTTTTTTTTCCATACATGAGTGGCTGGATTCACCTGCAGGTGTGGAATTGGAGTACCAATGCTCTTGGAATAAGCACCTGCAGTAGAAAAGTGGTGTATCTTGTGAATCCCGGATTAATAATTGGAAGAATACCAATCTGGGTTTCTCGGGGTTAACGGGGAGAGGAATTTGACAAAAAATTTCATCGCCATGTGCTGCTTCCTCGTGCAGGATCTTGCATGATCTTGCAGCGCACAGGGCCCTAATTAATCGGATTTGCATCGCAACTTCGTGATGGCTGCCCTTTCGAAAAACAAAATTGTCAATAATAGAACAAGCCCACAAAATGCCGATGCGATAAACTCATGTACCGTTCTCACTTCGTGGTGGGGGAAAGTTGCCATTTGCGAAAGCCACAGTAGTCCAGCCAAGATGGCTGTCTTTGCACATGACTTATCGGTCACCTCATTGAGATGTATTACATCCCTGAGGAATACTGAGCAGTAGAAAATTCTCATAGCAAGGTTGACACAATTCGCTGCAATGATCCCCACGAGAGGCATTTGGAAAGCCCGGCACAAAATCAATGCAGTGCCGACGAAGCAAACGGAACAAACAACCATCCACCGGGAATAGCTATGGATTTCGCTTGGAGAAGTGGCGTACGAATGGAAAAGTGCCTCTGTAACACCGTTGACGCATAGAAAGGGAAGGTACACCCAGTACCACTTGAACGAGCTGATTAAAAGATCATTATTTGTCCAGTTGGATCCAAGGAGCAGCGAAAGAGCAAACCGCGAGTTCAGCGGAGCGAAAACCACTATGATGACAGATAAATGGAAATAGAATTTGGAAAGGTTGGGCAAAACGCGACGCATCACGCTCATGTCAGAGTTGGTCAACTTAACTCTAATCGACTCCTCTATTGGTTGAAATACCATTCTAGCGAGAAGCGACCCATAGTTGCTGATCAGGGCGAAAATGCCCTGCTCCTCAGCGGTGCATGTGGCGCTAATAACAATCTTGTCTCCCTCTGTGAGCAGATGCTTGAAAACCATCTGAAGGTAGATCGACCTCCAGTAACTGAGGTCCTGAAAGTATCTTCCATCCAATTTTTTCAAATAAAGATATCCTTTGGAAGGGTATACGTAATAACAGTAGAGCGTACACGCATACACCCATTGGCCCATCAAGAAGGCCTCCACGGCTCTATTCTCGTTCTTCAGACAGAAACCAAACTGCGTGACGCACTTGGCCATGAGCGCCACGCTTTCGAGTTTGGCACGTCTGCGGAAATTCAACTCGTGCAAGTTCAAATTGTAAAACGGCTCGGTGAGCAGCTCGACAAATATGGACCCGACAAAGAACAACCCCTCTTCAAACCGCATTTTATACCAAACAGACACCGCAACAGCCATCGGCACACCGATCAAAAGAGGAATATGCGAAAGGTTTACTATATACTGCGTATCTCCCTTTACCCTTCGGCAGGAAAGTCTGACCGCCTCTCTGCTAAAAAACAAAATTGTACTATACAAAAACTCCACAAATGCGTACGCCCCCAGCGCCTCCGGTGAGATCCATCGAACAAAACATTGGTTCACGCTAAACGTGATCAGCTTACCGACAATCTGGCCACCTATAAGAGTAGACGCCGCCGCCAGAAAAGAAGGAGGATGGTTCTTATTGCCCGTGCTCATATTTACACGCGTGGTGGTAACTGACAGACCTGGTGAATTTACTATGAACATTCGCGAGATTGAACTGAGAGAGCAGGACAGGTGGTTGCCGATTGCCAACGTGGCCCGGCTGATGAAAAACACATTACCCTCTACCGCCAAAGTTTCTAAAGAGGCAAAAGAATGTATGCAGGAATGCGTAAGCGAATTTATATCTTTTATAACGTCTGAAGCCTCCGATAAATGTCTCACCGAGAAACGTAAAACGATAAACGGTGAAGATGTACTTTTCGCCATGTCATCTCTTGGGTTTGAGAATTACGCCGAAATTCTCAAGATATATCTGGCGAAATACAGAGAGCAGCAGGCACTAAGACAGGAACGAGGCGATACAAGACGGAAGGGCAAAGCCGTTAGCGATTCCTATACGGGCACACAAGTGGAGGAGCAGTATCTCGATTACCAGAACCAGGAGGCGTTTCATTCGCAGTACGATCCGCACCTGAGAGACGACGAACAACTGCAGCAGGGTGTAAAGCAGGAGAATATGGTGGGCGGGCTCGCTTTTGAGGATGGGTCAGAACTGCTGTATAACTTTGAGTGATGATGGATGTCACGTTTGGCAATGCCTGTATTTATGCACTGGACATTCACCAGTTCATGTTATGTCCGCGTGCGAACGAGGAACAGAGACTTCGTAGAACAAGAAATCCTATGGAACAAGGCAAATGAGAAGCCCAGCTATCGCCAGATTCCGTGCGATCTCCCACGGCTCAACATCTTGCGGACTTAGTTATGTGATTTTAATGACAGGCTTGTTGTAATGAATCAACAGTAGCACTTTGCGAAGGATAGTTGGACACTTTTTCATTTCAGATTTTTCTCGACTAGCCATTATAAAACTCATGTTCGCAAGCGGTACCACTACACCATTCCGACCTTCGGTTTGTTTTTCTCTGTGGTTCTAAAACATCTTATTTGAGCACGATGACCTGAACATTTCAAAAAATAAAAAAAAAAAAGAAAAAAGAAAGAGGTAAGTAGTGAATGGAGAGGGAAAAAATTCTACTGCAAAACTTCTGTTGCAAGGGCTTGTTTAATAAATTCTTCATCTCTTGATAGTTACCTAATAGCGGTTTTCTCATTACTCGATACTACAGTCAGTAACCTCTCATCCTCAGAGAATGTAAGGTCACAGACAAGTGGATAATAACTCCATTTCCAGGCCTCAGTCAATCTTTCAAAATTTGTCCTCCATCAGATGTGGGGATGATACCCTTGGGCTGGATCGAACTCCCCCCTCCCCAGACCATTCGTGAATTTTTTTCTGCACTCAAACGTTATCATGTCCCCATATCAGGAAGTCGGGCCTCCATCACCCCCCTCACAACCGATAGAGGACGTGAATTTTGAGTTTGTAATAATAATATCAACAGTTCTGAGTTTTTTGCTTCTTATCTTGCTCACTAGCTCAATTTACTTTTGCTTTCTGAGGTCAGGCTCTACAGACACGCAATCGTATTCACAGGCACTGCAGGTGCCGAAAAATTTACAGCCTGCTAACTCGCTTCCAGAAGACAGGTCCGGGAAGTTGACTATGCATTTTTATGAGAGACATCCTTGGCAGGTGAACGTTTTAGGGAAAACACAGGACGAGAGAATGATTTTGTTCGTCAAGGACAGAGGAATATCTGCATACGAGTTCACTCCATTTCAAAACCAGATGGAGGATCTCGTAACAGAAACATCACCGTTGCTTTTGTACCCTCGGAGCGAGGTCCTTTACTACGTGGAGGACCGGCTAGACGTTAGCTTTACTACTGACAAGACATGTTCCGCTTTGCTCAATTTCCCTATCCCCACAAGAAATCGTCACAATGACACAACGTATTTTGAGGTGAAATTGTTTGATTACGATGTGGCAACCACTACGGTATACATAGGGCTGTGTGCGAGGCCTTTCCCCAATTTCAGGCTCCCTGGAACGCTTCCTTACTCCATATCTGTCGACACCAGCGGGTATTTGCACGTGAACGACATTGAAAACAATTCTTCAACGGTTGTTCTACC
Source organism: Citeromyces siamensis (assembly GCA_003706365.1). Taxonomy (NCBI): domain Eukaryota; kingdom Fungi; phylum Ascomycota; class Pichiomycetes; order Pichiales; family Pichiaceae; genus Citeromyces; species Citeromyces siamensis. The sequence goes on from PPLB01002422.1 coordinate 11,135, forward strand.
TCAGCTTTACAGAGGCGATATAATAGGGTTCGGGTACAAGTCATCCAAAGGTTCAATTTTTCTCACGCACAACGGAAAGAAAGTGACCGAGATTATCAAGGGCCTCAAATTCGAATTGACTCCTGTAATCGGGTCAGTCGGAGGTGCGGCGAAAGTGTCTGTTAACATTGGCCAGCTCGGGTTCATATTTATCGAGGGCAACGTGAAGAAGCTGGGTTTCTGCGAGGGGAAAAACGAAGGAGAACTGAACGCACCGCCACTGTACACCAAGGAGAACAAAGATGTTCTTCTCGAGGAAGGCGACAAGCTTCCTCCGAAATATCCACTAGAGGAGGAGACGTTTTTCGGGCCGAAAAGCCTCTTGAGAAGTGGACCACCAAGCTACCATTCCGATGAGAAAGAAGGTAGTTGCAACGAGACAGATGTTCCGGATTCGTTAGTGGATTTGAAAGAACGGTTGTACGAACAGCGGTCTTCTCAGTTTCACCAGTATGAAAATGCCCACGAGGGATCTTCGAGGGACATGTACCAGGCTCGTGAACAAAAAAAGAAGAAAAAAGGCAAGAGACGCAAGAAAAATTCAAAGAGGAGATGATATTTCATAACGCAGATTGTATAATATTACGACCTAATGATACGTCAAATGTCCGGATGTAGGTAGCCTCTTTTCAGGTTCCCAGATGTTCACCTGCGAAAACTGCACCAAGCGATTTGCGACTGAGAAATCGCTCAAGCGACATTTTAAAACCATACACGACGCTCCTAATAGATTGGTTTGCAAGCTGTGTGGGAAATTCTTGTCTCGTCGAGATAACCTTTTGAAACACCTTAAAACGATGCATAGAGATAATGTTGGTGATGAACCGAATAAATTCATCCTGAGTCTCGAAAATTTACCCGCCCCGGACGATTCTAGTCTTAAAAGAAAAGATGATCTCTCAAGGAGGATAAAACTCATCTCTGAGGCGATTGAAAACTTGCAGCCCGTGGAAACGCTGCCGCACTCATCCAACACACAGGATTATCTGGAGCACATCCAGAAACAGAACCAGATAATAGTTAGTAACCAGGGTAAAATCAACGAAAACCTCAAGCTGGTCCTGGAGACACTGAGAGAGATTGATCAGTGACCGAGGTACTTTAAAGTCCACGCTTTTATTTCTGCCTCTTGGTTACTGTCCACAAAGCTTTGCAGACCTTTCTGTGAAATCTGCCGATAGAGCTGTACTGATTTTTGTTTAGTGTTCACCAACTTGACGTATCGATTAAGTAGCTCAGCCTCCAAATTGCTTATAATCTCGATGTGTTTCTGCATGACCTTTAATTTCTCCTGCGAGTAGCTACTCGAGAATGCCCTAAGTTTTTCTAGCATGGAAACAAGTGTCAATTCGAACTGGTTAACAGTATTTATCAGCTCGACATTGTATCGCGTTCTTTCGCTAATCATCTGCACCAAAAATGCATTCTCCATCTCTAAGATGTTTTTACGACTATTTTCAAGCTCTTCGGGTTGATTACGGCAAAAAGCTTCAAATTGCTCAGGATACTTGAACTCCGATGGTCGCGATTTGCAATGTTGCGTACTGCCTAACCTTACCGAGAGAATTTGTGATTCTGTGAAAATCTCGCTTTTCAGTCTTCTGTTTTCTAGAAGCTTTTCTTCGAGTTTTCGAGTCAGTTCAAGTACGATAGCGTGGTTCTCCGAATCCATATTTTGCAAAATGCACTCATAAAGGCACTGTCAGTTGGTTATTTTCGAAACGTGCAGATTCAATTTGTCACTTTGTCGATGGGTATTACGTCAGGCAGTTAAAACTCTCACTGTTGCAGAAATTCATCATTTTGGTTATTCTTCCTGGATACATTTAATTTATTTATGGCATAGCGTCAAGTTTAATGCTTGGCCCCTTATTTACAAAGATGATCTCTGCTACAAACTATGAGACCAAGAGATAACTCCACAAACACCATTTTGGAATCTTCATTATATCGTGTTCTCTAAAACTTTCGCAGTCCCTTTTTTTACTTTTCCTCAAGCATAATGTCAATATTGCTGCAATTATAATCACTTACATTTGCCGTGGTATTGTTAAAAGGAAACTCCCCTGTGACCTTCAGCAGGTGCATGCAAGCTTATGATAAAAACGCCAGAAAACCTGCTCACAAAGTTTTACGATGACGAAGCAAATCCCTTATAGATGTAATTTCTCTAAGTTAGAAATACCTGCTTACAGTTGTGCTTACTATATAAAGTCCCTGGTGCGTTAATTTCAACTGAGCACTAGGAAGTCGTTCTGTAGATTTTTCTCTTTGATAGATTTCGATAATACAGTTTAAGAAAGGACAGACTTCTACAGTTACAGCTCTACACTGACATTATACTTTCTATGTTATTGCATACTGCCCTGATTCTTTAAGTGCTCTACATTGCAACGTGATATTAAGAAGGCCATAAAGTTTGTCAAGCATACCACTTTGCAAAATGAATCAAAAAAAAAAAAAAAAAAAAATCATCCCAATTTACAGTTCGATAGCCTCCCACAACCCAGCTTCATGAGGATGTAATAATCTGAAAGCATTCGTGCCTTTTTATTCTGAAATTTCTGTATAGAATCAACTGCGATCTGATTGTTGGATGCTTATAGACATTTGAAACAGAGTACAACTTTTGATCACCCATAGTCATGCGAATGAGAAATATCTATAAACATTATGCATCCTCTTGCAGAAGAGACCCATATATAAAAGAGAATTGCAGCATCAAGTATAAGTGATTTTTAGAACGTACGTTAAATATGAGTACCATTATACACAGTTGCGTGTATCGTTCACGAGGCATCATACTATAAATACAGCCCATTGTCCTCTTAACAAAATGAAACAGAACGTTGGAAGTCTATCACATATAAGGCGGTCTATCAGTAATACGTCGAGTACGAAATACACAGCTCAAGCTACTCAGTTCCTGGCTTTACCAACAATGCCAGGTGTGTTCTTGCGAAGACCCAAAAAAATTACGGCTTTAATCATAGCAGAGCGAGGTCTTTCTCTATTTATCCTGGAAAATTCTCCTCACAGCATATCATCTTAATCTAAGATATTGTTTTTTGAAAATAACACAATGCACTTATTGGGAGTTTAAAAATATCTAAGTTATTTTCCTTGTTAAAACTCTGAAAACCATGGGGACATTGAAATTGGATATTTTGGTCGTTTGGTTTCTTCTAAAGGGGTGGGACTTATAGCGAGATGGCGAGTGAAGCACAGCGAGAGGCGAAATTCTCTGGTTTGAACCACTATTTTTTTCCTCCTTTTTATTCATCATACTGATGGGTCGATAAAATTCTACATCAACGGGTACTTGTAAGTTCATAAAACATATATTAAATATACCTAGTTGTACTCAACCAAACCATCTAACATTCGTTGTGAACTCCAGCAAGGAAAATTCGATACCATTTGGTGTCTGTAAAACCCTCGCCAGGGTCTAAGCGAGCCTGCGCAATCGACTTCCAAGTTGTGTATAGTTCCTCAATTTTCCCTTATTCTATTTGTGTTTAGTCTTGTATTGTCAAGCTTGGTCAATAGTCTTCTCTCAAAAGGCGTTCCAGACGTTCATCAGATGAGTTTCTAAGGCTGTGGGTGATCCACGTAGCCTACTGTTCATCTGAAACAAAAATAATGAGAGGGACGTTCTTCTGAGATCTGTATTTGGAAAACAACAAACACTTGAGGAAGTAATATCGCTCCGATGTAGTGTAACGGCTAGCACGGTCCGCTTTCACCGGGCAAACCCGGGTTCGACTCCCGGCATCGGAAAATTGCTTGAATTTTTTTTACCTGATTTTCAGGTATTGCTCTAACAAATATGAAATTTACTTTTAACACTTACAATCCAAATAAATAAAACCTGAAAATTATCTATAACTTACTCAACAACTGTAGGGTCTCTCTTTTTGAACTGAAGGATCAAATCGTCCTGCGGGAAGATTGTTGCAAAAACCTTGATCTTTTCTGATAAAGGAGTAACTTCGTGATGGATATCCGTGAACATGGAGGCCTTACCAATGAGAGCAGTGAAAAGCATCATAACATAAGTTTGACCCAGGCAAACGTGTGGTCCCGTTCCGAAAACCAACCAGTTCTTCTTTGCCGAATCGGCAGCTCCACCTTCAACCCATCTCTCTGGGATGAATTCGTCTGGCTTCTCGTAAACTTCAGGATCGTGCAACGCTGGGTATGTACTTGGGATAATCATGGATCCTTTTGGAACAGTGTAGTTTGGTGAGACTGGATAGCTTCTCTTGGCGACATAAGGCACCATAATGACTGGAGGTCTGTACCTCAATGTTTCCTTCACCACCATGTTTGTGTAAGTCATGGATTCGATAAGGTCCATTGACAATGGCACGTTGGGGTCATTATTACGAACTTCGAGCTGCTCTTGTCTCACTTTCTTTAGCACGTCTGGTCTATCTGCGAGAATTTGGAATAACCAACAGCACGCGGAGGAAGAAGCGTCTTGCGAAGCAAACAGGAAGGTGAAAATGGCTTCAGAGATTTCCTTGTTGGAGAATTCACGAACCAAAAGTTTAGCATCGGGGTCCTGTGACTTGTTTTCCTTAGCTTCCTTCATCAAGTTGACCCACGCGTCCATAACACAAGTTGGTTTCCCGCCCTCGTTGATGTGCTTCTTTGCCATTGCCGCGCACGCTTCAAAAGTCTTCATAGTGTTATCGGCAGTTACTTTACCGTACCACGTTTTCGTGTACGGCAAGATGATGGGGAAGTTTACCAGTTCGAGCGCAGCGGTAACTTTGTAATAGTTGTCTGCCACTTCCTTCACTTGGTCGTCGGTGATGTAGTCACCGCAGAAGGTCTTGAGCGAGATGGCACACATGATTTCACGGAAAACTGGGAAGAATACAACGGGTTTCTCTTTGGACATTTCAACAAAGACGTCAAAGTACTTGTCCATAATTTTCTCCATAGCAGGAATATAGACTTGAAGCGCCTTTTTGGTAAACAGACCGTTCAGAGACTTACGGTAGTCTACGTGCTCTTTACCATCGAGGAATACCCAGTTATTGGGACGCAGGATCTTCTTGGCAACATCCACAACGCACGGCTTGACATAACCCGGGCTCAGAAAAATCTTACGGGCCAAATCTCTCTCACTGGCAATGACAACAAACTTGTGAAAGATAGAGACACACGACAGAGGGCCTGAATCCCACTTGGCCTTGTAACCTTCAAACTTTGGATCCAGAGACTCCAGAAACGGGCCAATTATAGGCCACATCTTGAACCTCTGTCCTGGGAGGCCACCTTTGCGGATTTGATACATCACCTGGTCATAAGTGACAGCTACAACGATAAATGTTACGACAGCTTTCCAAAGGGAAAAACCTTCAAGGAGCCCGGAAATCACCGACTGGGACCCCACTACAGCTGTCCCGTTGGTGCTTGTTGCAAATTGAGCTACGGTCTCCATTGTTGTTTACCTGCTGTTGTTGTAGGTGATGTTTTTATTCCAGTCAAGTTAAACGAGCGAAACGAAATGTCGTGTACCAACCAACCAAAATGGTCCAATCAGCTTATTCCCGCGTAAGAAAGTGGTGCCATAACTGCGGAACGAACCGTCACGTTCCGACGAGGAACCCTTCCGATTTTTGCCAGTTGGCTGTATCTGTAAATCCCTCTAATAATACGCCTGAGAGTGATGCCTTTCTTTGAATAATTGGCACTCTCCACTGAGAGTTAATCACTTTAATCTCGATAACCTCTCCGCTTCTACTGTTTGACTCCATTACTTTATCGATCCAGCCTTCACTCATCTCTTTTCCGTTTATCACGCAATGGCAGTTTTGCAAGTCCACCATCTGTGTGAGGTTGGGAGGGTTCGACTCGTAGATTAGGCCGTCCGAAACACACGAGAGTAATTTTACCAACTTTTGCGCAGTTTCTCCGATAAATTTCACACATACAAACAGCAGACTCTTGTTGAGAAGCAAGGTGATCTGTCCGTTGCGCGTGAACTCGATAACGAGAGGCCTGCTCATCATTTTATCGACAAACGGCCTAAAATACCTGCACAGATTTAGATCTACAGTAGGCGGAGTCAGTCCCTTTTTCTGGAGATGTTCAAATTTCACGACAATCTCTTCCTGCAACAGAAAAGGGTTGAATCGTATTTTGCAGCTGATCAGCTTCTGCTCGAGTGCTCTGAATCCGTAGTATTTGCACTCCTTAATGAGGCTCTCGCGATGATCGCTGTTTCTTATCATGACAGGCGTGCCTAGGAGAAGACTCAGTATGTCCTCGAACAACTCGGGCGACCTGTTTTGGATGGAAAAGGGTTCCAAAAACACGGGACGCAGGTATTTCTGCAAAGAGTCTTTGGAAGCTTCGAAATGGATATGATGCGTCATGAGGAAAACATTTTGGGTGTTCCCCTCCTCTGAAAGCAGTGGTCTCGGTACTCTGAATGATTTTCCACCAATGCGAAAGAACAAGTCCATTTTCAGCATGAATTCGCGCAGCTTTTCCAACCCGTAGTAAATCGCATCGATGATCAAGTACACAAACTCAGTTTCATCATTTACAGTGATGCTGTAGCCTTGAAGATGCAGAGATATCTTTTCAAATACTGCAGGGCTTCTATCGATGAAGAGAGTCTCATTCTTACACGAAAAAAAGACTGTAAAATACGAAGGAGCATCTGAGCATAGCGACGCTCCACTAAGTTTGAAAAGCTTGTGCCCAATTTGCAGAGAATACATCTTGTCATGAGGCAAGACGACCTCATCTTGATCTAAACTCATCGTGTCGTGTCGCGCACGATTAGCATATATTTTTGTAAAACGCTCACCGTAGATGATGAATTTATATTACCAAATCCGTATCTGTAACCTCCCTGCTTAATATGTAAATTCCCCTCTCTTCATTTTTTCAGCTACGCTGACATTTAAGAGCTGCGGTACCGAATCAACAGTCAACTAACCCCTGCTTGACCGGCTCGCCTTTGTAATCCCAGACAGCCTTGACGGGAACAACCTCGACATTTGGCCAACTATTTGGTGGGATTTCTGACGTGTACAGGGTGAAATGTCTGGAACTGTCCAGGGTTACTGGAAGGGAAGTTATAGTCTCCCAGTTTGCAGTTTCATCATCAGATTCATAGCACTCCTCCTCCTTGTATGTTGTAGTGCTCCATTCAACGCATGCGCTTTTTGGCAGACCACTCACCTGCACAATCAGCATGTTTTGTCTATTTGAAGATGCATAGTTACTCCACGCAGTCGCCACAAGAGGAACAAGACCACCGTCTGTTACATAGGCTATTGTGTTTGCGTTCAATCTCACATTGACATGGGCCTTTACGCGGTCGAGATGCTGTAACGCAAGCACTACTGACAACCGCTCGTCTCGACATAGTTCCATCGACGAGGGAACCAACGGGATCTGCCCACTCAACTGAGCGACATTGGATCCAACAATGGCCTGAGAATACGGCCCGATGTTGCACGGCGCCCAGTAGCTTCGCCCTTGAATGTGCACACCTCTTTTTTCGCCCTTGATCACCACGACAGAAAGACTCACAAAGCACGAGCGTGGAAGCAGCGTTTGTACACAGACCCGCGACGGAGGAAGAGGTGCACTAAAGTGTTTGCAGTATATGGCGTTCACCGCTGCAAAGTCTCGCATGTCTCTGAGCAAAAGGCGGGCAAATTGGATGTGGTTGAACGTAATGCTGTAGTGACACAGAGTTGAGGCCAATTGCTCAAATATATCCTTCATCTGCTCCTCTACTGATGATGCACTAGAAATGAGGTTTGAGACGTACACTTTGTCGTTGATCTCGGATGTTGTGCACGTGAAGGGGAAGCTGTCGCTGACATCATAAAGCGATGTTGCCCCTTCATATGGAGGGATTGTTTCCAATATCTCTTCAAACTCCTCACTCAACAAGGGCGGAACGCAAAGTTTTTTCGAGTCTGCTTGTGTTTCCTTCTCCACTACCTCAACATTACACTTGAGGTAGCAAACATCGCCTGACGAGTGCTGAACCACCTTCTGGTCTACAAGCTTCAATTTTCTATGGAAAAATGGAGCATCGAGCACCAGCGTCTCAAATTCCCCTCCTTCACCGCATATATGAACTTGGAACTTTTGGTTGAGAGAGACAAGCTTTGGGAAAAGCTGTTTGAGAGACTTTCCCAGATCTCTCTCGTCAAGCCCAATAGCTGCCACTTTGATAATACGTGCATCCATGTCGGATGCCACCATTTCACCCATCAACTCGTGCTGATCTCGCTGCCATAGGAATGCCAAAACACACAACCCTAATCGTGCACACACGTCTTCTACACGAGTTCGCTGGTAGGAAGACAGTATGGCACCCACGCTGACTGCTTCCAAGTCCGGATGCAGCTCTTTCGCCAGGGAAAGAAGACGGAATAAATCCTCAGTTTCGTCACTCTCTGTCACGCTATATTCCAGGCGTTGATTGGCACTTGTTCCCTTGATTGGTTCTCTATAAAGAGGAACGCTACAGCATTGGGAATACAAAGCTACAACGTCGTGCCCCACCGTTTGGTACATGAACGAGTCCATCTCGTCCACGACTTCAGGATAAAGATTTCCCATAGCAACAAGCTCATGACCCTGCGCTAGACAGTGCAGAATATTGAAACATGAGTCCTTTCCTCCAGACACAAGACCCAAAAATTTCATCAATACCCACGGATATATATATAAGTATCAGATGGAGAGTGAAGCTGCAAAGTTGTATCAGCTCCGGAACAAGTTGTTATTCCAATATGCGACTTCCAGTGATCCCTCGTTGAGGGCGAAATACGATCGGTTACTTCTTGAGAAGAAACTGCGTAAAGAGTTGTCGGATAACGTGCAGTATGAGCGTTACAAAGCAATGGGACGGGTTGATCTTGTTCCTTATAGCGAGGAGGAGCTAGAGAATGAGGGAAAGAAGATGAGACGACTCCATGATGCGATGAAGATAAATTGTAAAAAAGAGCAGCATCCAGGTATGCAGCCCATGCCTTTTCAGCCGTTCAACCAACCCTTTGTTGATCAGCAACAGCTGCTGGCTATGATGCAGCAGCTTCAACAAGGTGTTCCGCTGAACCCAGCTCAATATGAACCTGTACCGAAAAAGGCAAAGTTAGAGTATTGACCTGCACCCTCCTCTAATCGATGCAACGCTGGCTGACCCAAACAAAGACCACCATATACATTCGACGAAGCTGGTATCGGAGTATTCTTGTCGTTAACTAGAGACGAATAAACAACTGCAAGGGTTGCTCAAGATCACACAGCTCCTGAGGAGTAGCTTTTAATATTTGTTGAGCACAACGATTAGATCAGCCTACTTTCACGTTCGTTTCATCGGTTTCTCTTACTTCTTTATATATATGATCTCATGGGTCGTGCTGTGAATCTAGAAGTACAGTTCCATGAAAGAAAATAGGAGCTCGTTGTGTATATTTATTTTGGATCACGTTACTATGGGAAAAACGATTTCAAGGCGAGCTTTAACCATTTACCTTTCTGGGAAATAACTTCAAGGAATCATCAGCAAACTTGTGATTGAATTATAGGAAGGGAGAGCTTTAGCGGACTATGGGCTTTGCCAATAAAGATTCATAATACGGCCTGCCAGTGACAGCAAGTATTTATTCACTGACTGCAATAAAACTTGAGGAGAGTTGAAACTAAACATTGGCTTTATGTGATCAAGGAACTTTCTTGTCCTTATGTGTTTTCTTGATTTTCTCCTTGTAGCAGAATTAGCTATCAGGCTGTTAATGCATATATTTCTGCCCATGACTGAAACGTTTTGTAGTCAACTTCTCCAGCCCATACCGAATTCTCGTCTTGGATGTTAACCTGAAGTGTGGACTCCACTGAGTATTATGTAATGGTTGAAAGGAACAACAGAAAAAGAAACAGAAAACTTCAACCACAAACACATTTCATAGTATTGACTGATTAACTGCTATTATTAAGATAAAAAGTGTATATAGCGAGACATCTTGAACCGGTTTCTACACAAAGAAAAATCAACAGAATTTTCAACTATTTTGAAAATTTCTATTCCAAAGGAGGGAAATTCAAACATCGTTTATCC
>PPLB01002422.1:21309-34505 GCA_003706365.1 Citeromyces siamensis
AAAAAAAAAAAAAAAAAAAAAATCTGAGTCTCTGCCTTGAATGCCCAAGCGGCCATATCAGCAGTGTGAGTTTGACTTCATTGCTATTCTTTTATTTCCCAATGAGAGATGGACTGGTAAAAAAAAAAATTGAAAAATATCCCATATTATAATGGTTTATTAGTAATTTCGATCTGATTTCGAGGGGTGTAATTCTTAATCATAAGGCAGATATGTATAGTACACAGGTAGATCTAACAGGATTACATCACATGAAGCGGGGATATATTGGTAGAAAGTACTGTCTAAGCTTCAAGGAAATTACCCAAGTACAGCCGTTAATCAGCAGGAGACGTCGGTGTATCGTTGTAACCGCGATCTGATACTGGGTTGCACGTCGAATGCAATGCAGGAGGAAAAGTGTATTCGATATACTCCACTGTTGATTGAGAAGGTCATTCTTCATGATCCCATAAACATTACGCACCGTCTTAATGGAGTAAATCGTCCTATTACTACGAAAGGTTAATACATGGAAAGAGAACAAACTGTTAACGTGAATTACACAGCTCAAACTGCTCCCAGTTCCTCGTATCATCAACAAGAGGAACAAACCATTGCAGGCATTTTTTGGATGAGAATCCTCGATCAAACGAGTTCATTATTATTCTCATGACTAGGGAGGTTAATCATCTCAAAAATAGACCACCACTCGCTGTGATGGTGTGTTGGCTCACGATCCCAATAACTGGGTGCTTCCTCTGGCAACCATTGGCATCAAAAACAGCAGATGGTTCAAGCCCAATTTTTATCAGTTACTAACACCGACAGAGAAAGTAAGATGCAGGAACCGAGACTCTCGTGATCCCTGTGCAGGGAAATCGGAGAATGTCCCAAAAATGATTGTCCTGAAGAAAGTCTGGCTGTTGATCTGCAGGAAAGAATCCAACAATGCGATTTTAACGAGCCACCGATAGGCCGAATTCCTGTCACATTTTACGAAAGGTTTTTTCTGACCTTTGAGAAGATAAAAGAAAGCCTACAGCTCTAGGTTCTGCAAACTGCAGCACATTTGAGGTTTTCGGTCCTAGTATTCTTGATGATAGCGCCTGCACATGTAAAATGGGAAATAACAGGTTTGCCATCTTACTGGCAGTGAACTACAGTCCCATTCTGATCGGGGCAGCTCGAACAGAGGCCAATTCTCACAGACACTTGAGCAGGTACAACTTCACAAGAATGCCGTCACATGTCCGTCGGGTGACTCCATGTATGAGAGGAGTGCTGTAAGCAAGACACTACTTTCTGAAAAACTTTTTCAGCTTGTCGCTCTTTTTCTTTTTCTTCTTCTCCTCTGGCTGGGCCATTGGCGTAGGTTTTACCGGAATGAAATCACGTCCTTTGGGCTCCTCTCTTCTGGGCTCCTCTCTTCTGGGCTCCTCTCTTTTGGGCTCCTCTCTCTTTGGCTCTGCAAACTCAAAAAGATGAGCAGGCGCTTCTGTGACGACATTCCTGTCATAAACAAGGTTGAGCGATTTTCTATCCCGCCCGAGATCGACTGTTTTCACAACAAACTCTGACGGGGTCAGAATTTCATCACTTCCTACTATAACGTCTTTTTGCAACTTTTCCGAAAGCTCGTGTGCACTTTTCATTTCAGAGTAGGTCATCCCGCCAGCTACGAAATATATTATTCGCTGGCGCGGAGCAGTGTACGCCTGGTTCCGTTTAGCCCACGCTGCTTTGTGCCGAGGATTCCTCAGTGAAGTGGAGGAGGTATCGCTCGCTTCCTCCAAAGGCCTGTCTTTTAAAAAAGGAAACATGGACTCATCCAATTGGAGAGAGTCCGATTTTTCCACGATTGTCTCCAGAGCAGGGTGGTACCTGAGCCCGACAAGCTCGGCATCGTTGTCAATTGAGTGAAAAACCCTTTTCTGGAACCCCTTCTCCGTCAGAGAGGGCTTAATCAGCTGGCAATCGAGCAATTTAAAGTTGGCAAATATCTCAAGCAAACTCTCGTCGAGGTTGGCAAACCGTATGAGCTTGACTATATCTGCATTGATGAGTCCACCTCTGTAAAGAGCATATATAAGAATGAGGCGTATCTTGTCTGTTCTGGTGTAGCAGTCCTGAGACAGGGCCTCTACGACTTGCAAAGTGATCCCTTTACATTTTTCACCGTCAGCCGTGACTGCGTTAGCGGTCAGATTCTGTTCCAGGACACCGCAGTCGAGAATTTTCCTCTTATTGTTGATCTGCATCAATTGATCTGAAAGCTTCTTGTGCAGTGTGATTCTTCTTCTCTCCTCATCAAAATCTTTGAGATGTGCTACGATGTACAGCAGATCGGTAGAGGTGGCCGCGTTAGACCGGTCGTACATGAGCGGATTCTTGGCTATGAGTTCGTTCACTTTTTCCACCAGCAAATCCGCCACTTTCACTACATGCAAATGGGCAAGAGTACGCCACAGTGGATCATCATAGTTCAGTAATGACGTCTTGGTTTCCAACTCATTTCTTTCGTTCTCCACCTGATACGTGTACTCGGTTATCGGTTTTCCCTCGCCATCCTTTGGGAAATCTACCAAATCCAACGCCATCGCTTGGTAGGTGAACTCATGCAAAAGCGGTGCAAACAGGTCCACTGTACGATCGGTAACGATAACTACAGATCGGGGACGATTATTGTTCTCGGTGGAAAAAGAGCTATCCATTCTGATGACATCGTCGAGTTTTTTCTGGAATAGTTCCGCGATAATTTTGCTCAAAGAGCCCGCCTGATGAATGGGAGATGGTGGCGCATAATACCTTACTATCGGATACTCTTTGGTTACCAGGCACAAGTTCACCAAAGCATCAACCGCTTTCTGCATTTGGATCCCGGCAAGATTAAAGCACCGTGGGCTGAAATATATGGGTAGCGAGTCGATAGCATCAGATACAAACACATTGGACTCGACCGGTATATAATTCAGCCTCATCACCTCTTCTGTGCCGAGATGCTTTCGGAGAAGCGCATTATCCCTGCACAGCTCCCTTTGGAATTTCTGCATCTCCCTTGTAGTGAGCAGATGCGCTTTCTTGTACCTTGGCTGTTTTGAGAAATCAGCCAGCAAGCAGTTGACCGAAAAGGCCGAAGGTTCTATAATATATATTGCATCAACAGAACGTTGGCAGCTCCTCCTGTTATATATCATTTCAATTGCTGTAACGTGTCGTAGTAGCGATTTTTCATCGATAAAGCTCAACACGCTTTTCTTTGTAGCATCGTCAACGATGAGAATTTTCAGGTGGCTGGTTGTTTCAACAGATAAAAGCTTCTCCAGGAAGTCTTTTGTTAGATATTGAAAGCTAATCTACTCACATTCTCGTTGTAGCTGGATGAGATTGGTTGTCATTGGGTGACACACGAGGAAGCTTGTCTTATGCATTGCGACAGGTCCTGAAGAGACGCACGGATTTGTGCGCTATGGCTTAAACTGCACTTATTCCTTACATTGAGCCGACAACAGATGCAAATAGAAGTGCTTGAGATAAGAATAATAGTCTGGATGCAGAAGCAATAAAAGAAGCCTTACAACAGTCGGGCCAATAAAGGTTCTTAAGTTGTCTGTATGAGACGCAACCGAAGTAAGCGAAACCTACTTATAGGGGAATCAGTTTTACGGATGCCAGATCATTCAACACTATCTGTTGGTGTATCGAGTCAGTTATGATCCGATGCATGTCGAATGTAAAGAAGGAGGAACAGGCTAATGTATTTACTCCACTTGATTAAGATGGTGACTTGATATGCACTATGTGGAAAAAAACTATATAAAGACCACTTTTATGTAATTAACCGAGCGTCTCACAACGTCTCTGTTCTCACCCTCCACCTGAATTTCAGCAGGATTCATTTCGAATGCCATACAGGAGGAACAGACTACTCTATTCGGTTACTCCACATTTTATCAAGAAAGTCATTCCCTGTCATCACACGTGCATAAGAATCGTCACTCTTTATGATATTAAAGCATTCAAATGAAAATCATGTGCATCCTCTCGCAGGAATAATGTATACAAAGGTGTCAAAAACCCCAATCAAGTAGCGGTTTCAGGTAGGAATACATCATTTATTTCAAAATCTATTATGCACGGTTTCGTGAATACCTGGAAAGAGACAGCTCAAGCTGGTCCGAGTTTCTCGCATCATCAACCAAATGAGCATTCCGCACCTTATGCTTCATGTGGAAATGACCCGTGTATAAATGGAAGTGAAAAGACACAGGTCCAGGAAGAATTAATACATCATTTGCCCGAAAAAACTATTATTCTGAAAGATTACTTGAATACCTGAAAAGACAGCAAACTGTGAGTACAGCTCAAGCTAGTCTCAGCTCCTCGCATTATCAACACTCTTGCGACATACGGAAAAGCTATAAACGTGAAAAGACCTGCCAAAAACTTACAATTCGAAAAGCAACCACTTATTTGATAACTTTTAGGCTCAAGAACCTGCGATCTAAGCACAACGATTGCTAATTGTTGTTTTCTTCGGGTCATTCCCGCATATTCTCTGCAGATGCACCATCGGAAAACTCACTCCGCGCCAGTAACAATAGGCGCCACACACCCGCACACCGCCTCGCTTACTGATTCCGCGCCTGTAAACTGGGGAAAATTTACCGAAAGTCATCTGCGGCTTATCTGTATACTGCAGATTCAAAGTTTATTATAAATACTGGTCCTTTCTTGTCTTTTCAAGCAGTCACTATGATTCCTAGAAATCTAATTCGGCAAAGACTGGTTCGTTTTTTAAACACGTCTAATGCGCACAAATCCATGGCCGCTATCAATGTAACTCCGGTGAGCCCCACTGCAAAGAGAGAGACGTACCTGAGTACGCTTAACAAGAGAGAGCTTATAAATTATGGTATGATTGGAGTCGCCACTTTAAACAAGACGATACTCGATGCTGTGATTAAAATCTTCCCCTATGTGCCCATGTTCATGGTGCGTATGTTCATCTACCGTTTGTATTGTGGAGGCACCACCATACCCGAAGTTATGGAATGCGGAACTAGACTCTCCAAAAGGGGAATCAACAATATGATGCTCAGTTTGACAATTGAAGGGTGTGACTCTAGTACAGGATACGGTACCGAATACGTTGTTAGCGAGACTAACAAATCGATTAGTGAGATTATGGTGCCACACACGGTGAAAATGATCAAACAAGTTGGTGTTAACAATGTGCCTCCGGGTTACATCGCACTGAAACCTACTGGTTTTTCGCCAGACGCGGCCGCCGTTTTGAGAAACTACGAAAAGCCAGAATGGGCTGCGAAATTCGATAACCTCGTAGACAGTTGTTCTCAGGTGTGTGAGTTGGTTTACCGGGAAAATGAAAAGCTCAGTGCTGAGTTCCCAGACAGGGTGGCGCCGTTCGTTGTGGGTGTTATTGATGCAGAGAAGTACGAGCTGCAAAAGGGCGTATACCAACTTCAGAGAAGATTGTCTGCGCGTTTCAACAAGATCAATTCCAAAGTTTCTGTGGTGGGCACGTTCCAGCTTTATCTGAAAGATTCGCTTTCGCTTCTGGAGACTGAACGCCAATTGGCCCGTGAAAACGGTTACCGACTTGGTCTCAAGCTAGTGAGAGGCGCGTATATCCACTCGGAACCTGACAGAGGGGTTATACATGACACAAAAGAGGACACCGATGTGTGCTACAACACAGGGGTTGCGCAGGCTGTACAAGATCTTATTTCCAGCAAGAACAACAACTCCACCGTGGGTCACCTTGTTGTGGCTTCGCACAATGCGCAGTCGCAGTATCTGGTGACTAATCAACTGGCCGAGTGCGACAACCCTCAGAAGGCAAATATCGTTCTGGGCCAACTGCTCGGAATGGCTGACGACGTCACGTATGACTTGATCACCAACCGCAAAGTGAACAATGTGATCAAGTACGTTCCGTGGGGGCCTGCAAAGGAGACCAAGGATTACTTGCAAAGGAGATTGGAGGAGAATGGTGATGCTGTGAGGGCGGACAACGGGTGGCCACTGCTCAAGGCTATTTTTTCTCTCTTAACAAAGAGGGCATAGAGTATAGATTAATGAATGCCATGATTTTCGCGTGAATCTTGTTCCCAAAACACTTCTACTTAATTATATAGCACCACAAGCAGATGGCTAAGCAATTCTACGAGAATAATTCTCCCTCCTATACACATTTCAAACCACAAATCAACGCACATACCTCTTGAGAAACCTCCTGTGGAAATCACTCTTGAGCATGTCATTCACATACATCTCCTTGTCACGCTCATCTTGCGGGAGATGTTGTCTTTTGAATACTGTAGAACTCCTCCAACTTTTCGCAATTTTTGGCTGATCAGAACGAGACTGCATTATTCTGCGTTCCGCCTCCTCTCTCTCCGCTTCCTCTCTGGCTCTCGCCTTTTCCTGTTTAACCTTTTCCAATTCGCGCATGAGCAGCTCTGTTTCGTCTGAATCCGATTCTGAGTCCGATTCAGAACCGGAGCTCGAGCCAGACTCGGATTCTGATCCGCTAGAGGTATCATCCTCTCTATGTTCTTCCAGCACTCGCTTATTACGCTCCTCATAAGACTCAAAACCTATACGTTTTTGATCGGCATCTATGTGCCGGCGGTCATAACCAATTCCCTTATCTGCAAAATGTGCCTGCTCCCTCTGTAAGAGATCTAGCCTTAATTCTTCTACAGACTTTGCCACGTGCTCGTTCTGACGACGAAACTTTAGCTGCTTATGAGCAGGAAGAGAGCGCGCATGTATTATAGATGATGTATCCCCCAGAGCTCTACCTTTGGCGGGATCAAAAGTTGGTCTATGAGCAGTAGTCATAACCGCATCCACACACTCATCGGACCTCTATAAATGCATCGTTGCATTATCCAAGGCGACCTTTATCAGTCTCATTTTGCAGTGCTGGTATGATGAATTATACCTAAAATAACAGGCCGGAGATTAAAACAATATTTCTAGATAGATGGCGTTAGCGGGAAGTGTCTCTCAGATAATACATAGCTGTCATCTTGTGGCTCACCACTTGTACATATACATGAGGTTTATTGTTTGATGTATAAGATTGCAGTCCACTTGATCGTTTCAAGGTTCGCCAGAATACTAGGAAGGAAATATCAGAAAGAAGCTTAAGGTGTCTCTACGTTTCGCTTTGGGTAGATGCGACCTACCACGTCGGCAGATGTTTCTCCTTGTAACTCTAAGGGAATGAACCACAAGTATAACCTTAAATGGTCTAGTGCTGGTTCCCTATCCTAAACCGGCTTAAGTACGTCACCTGTTGTCCGTCCTGGGCACATCTCTCCAAGGTAGATAGTGCTACGGCGTACCCACATTTTCTTCTTAATCACATTCTTACTTGTGTTGGCTCAACTGGGGCATCCCTTTCTAGCGATCAACAGTAGCTCAAAGGCGATTATTTCACTCTCCATTCGCTTCAAGGTGGAATATATACAATCAAACAAACCAACAATCACAGGCTTTGAGCTCTTCAGCTATGACCAGGCATATTGGTCAAGAGCCGTAACTGCCAAATATAGAGAAACTTCCCGCAACTATTTCTTTGGAAGTGTCGGGCGGGCTATTGTCCCAGCCTTTAATGGTCACTACACTGGGGCTCGGAGCTCTAGTATTGGAGTACTATCAAGATATCTTGTCTGCCAAGAATGTTATGCTATCCTCGTTAAACCAAGTGGGCTCTATGCTAATGGTTCTCACAATTTTTCTCGGCGTCACCCCCATTTAGTGGAAAATCGTTGCATAATCTACACTTTTTTCGAATGAGGCTTTTAGAAAGTTTTAAGACAAAGAAGCTTCGCCACAGATGGTTGCAAGGGCGACCAGGTGGAACAATCTCTTTTGGGTACTCTTTTCGGGATGTCTCTCCTCTTTTCCCCAGCCATCGGTATCCCGATGGGTTAACTCTTCATTTGGGAGTCACTACAGCTGGGTTTAGACCATCCAAGTTAGTTTTGCCCTATTGATGAATGTCATCGCAATAGTAATTGAATTTGGGGAACCGTTCATTAGGATAATTGGTTTTTGCAGCTGTCTGTTCAGGAATTGCTGCGAAATAATTATTCCCTGGATTATGGCTGAATGCCTCTAAGTCAGAATACATACTAAAAAGCAACAACTTCTACCTTCGTACCTTTTAGATGGATACGAATAAGTCACTTTTCTGAACCATATCGGGCCGGTAATGGCACTCTTAGCAGAAACACTTTGGATGCTTGCCGGTGGATTGTAATTTAATTGTGAGCCAGTTTAAATATTCAACTTGCGACGTAAATGTGCAAGCTGGTATTTACGCAGCGGAGCAGCCTTATTGTTACAGTCTCCCGAGAGTAACCCTCAGTTTTCCATTTCTTTAGTGACGAATCAAACACTTTCCTATGTGAATATGGCCAGAAATAAATCGTTTTTAAAGGTAGGTTAGTTTCTGGAAGTCTGTAAACCATATGCTTTGTTCTTTTAGTGGAAGATGAATGGAAATATTCTTCCAAGGCTGTTTAAAGATCTTGTTAATGTGTTTACGAGAAAGGCTCTTGGACACGATTTCTGTAGGATGCTTAGGCAGAAGTCGCGGTCACAGCTTGGACTAAAACTTAGACGGGAGCATTCTACTCGTATTGGGCAGAAGCCATGATGGACTCTCAGTATATCTAGACATCAAGTCCGCGATTGTTCTTCAGGTCATAGAAACAAGTGCAGAGGCCCAACAGGTATTACACCGGATAGGAAAATTTGCTCACCAACTTGAATACCGTTTACGAATTAAGTGTGTGGTTTTTCACAAACAGCAACCTCTTTGGTTACCGTTTGAAAGAAACTGAACGTCAATACATTACAAATAACCGCCTCAGATCAGTTATTGCCCTTCGTAGACAAACACTGTATGTAACTAACACGCTCTAGATTCACTAAAATATCCGAGCGTCGTCGATCAAACATTAAAGAACCCGCACTTGCGAGGAATCTTTTAATATAGATACGGCCATTCACAATGATCAAGAAAAATTCGAAAAATCTTCACATTGGCTGTCTCTCGCGCGGCTTCGTTACATGACTTCCCCTCCCATTCACAGCACTCTGGAAAAATCTGATGGGATCCAGCCAATCTTATTACCTTACAAGCTTTCTGACGTCACTGATATAGTTTAACTCTACTCTTCATTGTTTATGCCAATCTTTTATATTACGGTTTCTATAGTAATTAGATGCTCCGCCGCCTGGAATTAATGAAGCAGATGCAAAAAAAACATACTGAGCCACTTTTATTCTGAAAGTTTTGCATATTATTGAAAACATTCAAAGTTAAATATGAAGTGGAAATATTACAGGACATGTCGCCATCCACACACCGTGGAATATCGATTTGAAACGATATGACCACACACGAGACCCAGATCGTGACAAAGTCACTATCATTTACATCGATTAAAGATTTTGCGTACACAGAAGATAACCCTTTGCATTATGGCGTTGTTCACCAAGCCACGCCGTCAGAAACTGTGAAACATGCGATCGCGGTATTTTCTTTCTCGCCTGAAAACGACAACGAGCTCGAATTAAAAGAGGGCCAAATTGTCATAATAAACTATATGTACGGACAAGGATGGCTTGTAGCCAGCGACCCTGAAAGCGGCGAAACAGGACTCATTCCTGAGGAATACATTGAATTACTAACAGAGGAGTTTTCAGACGTGGATGAAGTTACTGAGGAAGAGGCACAAGTGATCGAGGAGCCGCGACCATTTCTTCCTGAGATTCTACAGGAACAGCTTACGCTTAAAGATGATGATAGTGATTGGGAAGATATTTAGTCGCTTTGAATTTCGTCCTCCCAGCTGTCATCGTTTTCGTCGATTTCTACAGCCTGAGAAGTCAAATCAGCCCCACCAACTTCCTGAAGCATAGCGGATATCTGTGGTGCCAATTCTGGATCTGCCAGTTCAGCGATGTCGTCCACTTGCAGTAGTTTAAACGCGTTACTCAAACTGGTCCGAGCGTCCTGAATGAAGTGAGAGCTGGTATCATCGCGGCGGTTCAAATCGAGCGCGGGCAAGTCCTGGAAACACTGGTTAATGTGTTTCTTCTCGATGCCGTTCTGGATATGTTTGGCAAGCAAGTAGTTGGCCAAGCCATCCAAATAATACGCCTCTATGCAGTTTTCGTTCACGTCCACTATAGCATTGGAAATATCCATGCACTGATCGAAAAGTCCCACCTCTATGAAAAGTTTGGCCAGCGTGATGAGCGGTTGTATCAGCTCCATGTACTCGAGGTTGACCTTGTTAACGTCCGCATCCTGATTCGACATGGATTCCAGAGCCGTTTTCTTCTTGATGAAAAGGTCCCATGATGTGAAAAGTGCCTTCTCCGCCTCTGGTATATTCTGCTGTGATATCCTGATAGAGGCCAAAGTAGACCATGTTTCTGGGTTCTCGTTATCGATCTCCAAAGCTTTACCCACGAGAGCGTCACACTGGGATTCAGCTTCTGTCTCCATACAAAGATCAGTCATCCAAATCTCGATGGCTGAAAGAATCCCTTGGCACAGTTTCTTTTTACCATCAACCTGCCCAGAAAGTCTGTTGAGTGCGATGTTGATCAGGTCGAGCCCATCTTTTCCACCAATCATCTGTCCTAAGTAGAGGAATTTTTCCACCGATTTTTCACCTTGTGAATCCATCTCACAGGCTCTCTTGAGGCATTCGTATGCAGATTCCAAGTCTGAGAGTTCCATGTATGCTTCACCCAACGTTTGCAAATACAGAACATCGTCTGCAAGTGAGGATTTGTGTGGGAGCAATTCCTGCAGTGCCAGATCTGGCTGAGAGCATTCGAGCAGTGATCTGGCCTTTTCTGTAGGAGATGATGACATTTGAAGAAAAAAAAAAAAAACTGCATGCAGCCCCGCCTTTGTGCAACCTGATGAGATGCATAAGTATTATCTTGACACGGATGTTCTACGCCGGAGTGTGCTCTTTGGAGGAAGTCTTTTGTGAATGCTCAACATTCTGCGAGGTTTCGTTTATCCTTATCTCGTAATAACAAGACAATAACTGTGTGGTAAAGTTTTTCTGAAATATTTTCTACTTGATCGTAGTTGTTACATTACGTAAGGGTCGACATGTTTAGACGTAATACCAGCGTCCAAAAACTCATGGAAACTCCATGTTTAGACGTGATACCAGGGTCCAAAAACTCATGGAAACTCCATGTTCTGAAGACAAGACTTACAAAAAAAAAATTCATCGATACCCAGAGTAAATTACGCATACGTTTAAAGTGATTCATTATCAAGTGAAATTCACATGCGCACGCCATCTTGTCCGCTTCATCCAACCAGTCTGAACCAGTATTGAGTGGGATATGAAACCAGATAACGATTGGAAACGTTAGATGAGGCGGAAAATCACCCCTTTCAATACATCCCTGCACCTTTGTTCACTATGAATTTTCAAGAGGAACAGCAGCAGGAGCTTGAAGTGTTGGAATCGATTTACCCTGACGAATTGACGAAAATCTCTGATTCGAAATTTTCAATCGCGATTCTCCTTGAAACGGAGAGTGAGCGCAAGACCCGTTTGATTCTCTCTGTCTCTTATCCAGAGACTTATCCTGAAGTGGCACCTGAATTAGACATTGAAGCAGAGTCAGATCATCACGAAGAAGAGGAAAATCCTCTGCATTTCAACGAAAACGTAGTTTTTGATCCACTTGATATCCAGCACCTGTTGAACAAGCTGATAGAGGAAGCTGATGAAAACGTTGGCATGCCTTCAGTTTTCGCTTTGGCATCCTCTTTGAAAGATCACGGCGAGCAATTGTGGACTGAGAAAGTGACAGCAGCTGAAAAGGCGTATGAGAGGCAGGTGATGGAGAAAGAGTCCCAAGAACAGCAAAAATTTATAGGCACTAAAGTGACTGCTGAAAGTTTTGGAAAATGGAGAATATCATTTCGTAAAGAGATGGGTATCGAAGACAGGCTGAACCAGCGATTCCGCGATATTCACAGGGGTAAGCCTTCGGGAAGAGAAATTTTTGAAAAAGGTCTTGCAGGCTCTGAAGACGAGGTTGACGATGCCAAAAAGGCTTTGGAGGAAACCACACTCAACTAATCGAACGAGATGAGATTCTCGGTCTTGGGCAACGTGTGGTGCATTTCAATAGATGTAGAAGGTTCCGGTGAAGCGTGTCCATTTTTCACCGTGGCCTGTGAAAACCGCGGGATCTCTTGACGTGGGATTATCCTGTTTAACCTCACCCGTTCTTTGTAGAGAAGTTTGTCGTCGTCTAGAAGCGTCAACAATTTCTTTGCCTGCTCCTTGATAGACATTGTGTGTTCGACGCTCTTGTTGTCGTTGGAATTGGTACAACAGTAATCTCTTTGCAAATGCTCGAGAATACCTCTTTTTTCTACAATCTCGGTCCTGACATCGTACATAGTTCCGTCTTTTCTTCTAATACAGCAGTTGATCAAAAGATAAAAAACCAAGCTCAGGCATTTGCCCAGTATACGGTACTCTAGCCCATACGTTATATAGTTTTTTTTAATCTTTTTCAGTAGACCTTCATTCCGGCTGTCATTAGCCTGGCTGTTGTTAGAGTACCGCAAAATCCGCTTAAAGAGATAATCCACTATGGCTTTCCCCTGTACTGTTCGTAATTCGTTACAATCTTTTTTTTCCTCTTCCTCGTTGTCAAGATCGTTCAAAGTCTCGTCGTAATCGTAGCATTGAAACGATTCCAAATATCGCGATTCATCTTCAGCACCTCCGTATAGTACCGACTCCAACACCTGCTGACATATCGATATAGACTGCGATGATGATGGACCCCACGCATCTGTGTTAGTAGCCTCCCTAATCTCTTTTTCAATCTCGGAGTTACTGGACATTGCTTACGTTAGTGTGAAGAAATTTTTTTTACCCACCATATTGGAATCTCCGCGACGCCTGCCGAAAATCGTACATGGACATTATTCCGAGCTCCCCGTAATTTTAACGAAGAGTCGTGCAATACAGATTTTGTTCTCCTGTTATTTCCTCGGGACCTGCTATGGTGCAACAACTCCATGTCTCTTGTATAACCTTTACTGTAATCAAAGTATCCAAGCTATTCCTTCTATGCTATTTTTTACATGAGCATATAATTCTCAT